>JBBPBX010023827.1:0-12678 GCA_038048925.1 Garcialebias charrua
TTCATTAATGAAAAAATAGATGGACGGACGGACGGACGGATGGATGGACGGATGGACGGATGGATGGATGGATGGATGGCCAGTGGGAGAACGGAGACTATTCAGAACTTCAATTCTGGTTCAGATCAGGACTTGGTCCTGGTTCAGATCAGGACTCGGTCCTGGTTCAGGTCAGAACTCGGTCCTGGTTCAGATCAGGACTTGGTCCTGGTTCAGGTCAGGACTCGGTCCTGGTTCAGATGAGGACTCGGTCCTGGTTCAGATGAGGACTCGGTCCTGGTTCAGGTCAGGACTCGGTCCTTGTTCAGATCAGAACTCGGTCCTGGTTCAGATCAGGACTCGGTCCTTGTTCAGATCAGAACTCGGTCCTGGTTCAGATCAGGACTTGGTCCTGGTTCAGGTCAGGACTCGGTCCTTGTTCAGATCAGAACTCGGTCCTGGTTCAGATCAGGACTTGGTCCTGGTTCAGGTCAGGACTTGGTCCTGGTTCAGGTCAGGACTCGGTCCTGGTTCAGATCAGGACTTGGTCCTGGTTCAGATCAGGACTTGGTCCTGGTTCAGGTCAGGACTCGGTCCTGGTTCAGATCAGGACTTGGTCCTGGTTCAGATCAGGACTTGGTCCTGGTTCAGATCAGGACTTGGTCCTGGTTCAGGTCAGGACTCGGTCCTGGTTCAGATCAGGACTTGGTCCTGGTTCAGATCAGAACTCAGTCCTGGTTCAGATCAGGACTTTGTCCTGGTTCAGATCAGGACTTTGTCCTGGTTCAGGTCAGGACTCGGTCCTGGTTCAGATCAGGACTTGGTCCTGGTTCAGGTCAGGACTCGGTCCTGGTTCAGATCAGGACTTGGTCCTGGTTCAGGTCAGGACTCGGTCCTGGTTCAGATCAGGACTTGGTCCTGGTTCAGATCAGGACTTTGTCCTAGTTCAGGTCAGGACTCGGTCCTGGTTCAGATCAGGACTTGGTCCTGGTTCAGGTCAGGACTCGGTCCTGGTTCAGATCAGGACTTGGTCCTGGTTCAGGTCAGGACTCGGTCCTGGTTCAGATCAGGACTTGGTCCTGGTTCAGATCAGGACTTTGTCCTGGTTCAAGTCAGGACTCGGTCCTGGTTCAGATCAGGACTTGGTCCTGGTTCAGGTCAGAACTCGGTCCTGGTTCAAGTCAGGACTCGGTCCTGGTTCAGATCAGGACTTTGTCCTGGTTCAAGTCAGGACTCGGTCCTAGTTCAGATCAGGACTCGGTCCTGGTTCAGATCAGGACTCGGTGCTGGTTCAGATCAGGACTCGGTCCTGGTTCAGATCAGGACTTGGTCCTGGTTCAGGTCAGGACTCGGTCCTAGTTCAGATCAGAACTCGGTCCTGGTTCAGATCAGGACTCGGTCCTGGTTCAGATCAGGACTTTGTCCTGGTTCAAGTCAGGACTCGGTCCTAGTTCAGATCAGAACTCGGTCCTGGTTCAGATCAGGACTCGGTCCTGGTTCAGATCAGGACTCGGTCCTGTTTCAGATCAGGCCTCGGTCCTGGTTCAGATCAGGACTTGGTCCTGGTTCAGGTCAGGACTCGGTCCTGGTTCAGATCAGGACTCGGTCCTGGTTCAGATCAGAACTCGGTCCTGGTTCAGATCAGGACTTGGTCCTGGTTCAGGTCAGGACTCGGTCCTTGTTCAGATCAGAACTCGGTCCTGGTTCAGATCAGGACTTGGTCCTGGTTCAGATCAGGACTTGGTCCTTGTTCAGATCAGAACTCGGTCCTGGTTCAGATCAGAACTCGGTCCTGGTTCAGATCAGGACTCGGTCCTGGTTCAGATCAGGACTTTGTCCTGGTTCAGATCAGGACTTGGTCCTGGTTCAGATCAGAACTCGGTCCTGGTTCAGATCAGGACTCGGTCCTGGTTCAGATCAGGACTTGGTCCTGGTTCAGGTCAGGACTCGGTCCTAGTTCAGATCAGAACTCGGTCCTGGTTCAGATCAGGACTTTGTCCTGGTTCAGATCAGGACTTGGTCCTGGTTCAGATCAGAACTCGGTCCTGGTTCAGGTCAGGACTCGGTCCTGGTTCAGATCAGAACTCGGTCCTGGTTCAGATCAGGACTCGGTCCTGGTTCAGATCAGGACTCCTGATTCAGATCAGGACTCCTGATTCAGATCAGGACTCGGTCCTGGTTCAGATCAGAACTCGGTCCTGGTTCAGATCAGGACTTGGTCCTGGTTCAGATCAGGACTCCTGGTTCAGGTCAGGACTCGGTCCTGGTTCAGGTCAGGACTCGGTCCTGGTTCAGATCATGACTTGGTCCTGGTCCAGATCAGAACTCGGTCCTGGTTCAGATCAGGACTCGGTCCTGGTTCAGATCAGGACACGGTCCTGGTTCAGATCAGGACTTGGTCCTGGTTCAGATCAGGACTTGGCCCTGGTTCAGATCAGGACTTGGTCCTGGTTCAGATCAGGACTTGGTCCTGGTTCAGATCAGGACTTGGTCCTGATCTGACCATCTGATCTTGGTCCTGGTTCAGATCAGGACTTGGCCCTGGTTCAGATCAGAACTTGGTCCTGATCTGACCATCTGATCTTGGTCCTGGTTCAGATCAGGACTCCTGGTTCAGATCAGAACTTGGTCCTGGTTCAGATCAGGACTCGGTCCTGGTTCAGATCAGGACTTGGTCCTGGTTCAGATCAGGACTTGGCCCTGGTTCAGATCAGAACTTGGTCCTGATCTGACCATCTGATCTTGGTCCTGGTTCAGATCAGAACTCGGTCTTGGTTCAGATCAGGACTCGGTCCTGGTTCAGATCAGGACTCGGTCCTGGTTCAGATCAGGACTTGGTCCTGGTTCAGATCAGGACTTGGCCCTGGTTCAGATCAGGACTTGGCCCTGGTTCAGATCAGAACTTGGTCCTGGTTCAGATCAGGACTCGGTCCTGGTTCAGATCAGGACTTGGTCCTGGTTCAGATCAGGACTTGGCCCTGGTTCAGATCAGGACCTGGTCCTGGTTCAGATCAGGACTCGGTCCTGGTTCAGATCAGGGCTTGGCCCTGGTTCAGATCAGGACCTGGTCCTGGTTCAGATCAGGACTCCGTCCTGGTTCAGATCAGGACCTGGTCCTGGTTCAGATCTGGACTCGGTCCTGGTTCAGATCAGGACCTGGTCCTGGTTCAGATCTGGACTCGGTCCTGGTTCAGATCAGGGCTTGGCCCTGGTTCAGATCAGGACTTGGTCCTGGTTTAGATCAGGACTCGGTCCTGGTTCAGATCTGGACTCGGTCCTGGTTCAGATCTGGACTCTGTCCTCGTTCAGATCTGGACTCGGTCCTGGTTCAGATCTGGACTCGGTCCTGGTTCAGATCTGGACTCGGTCCTGGTTCAGATCAGGATTCGGTCCTGGTTCAGATCTGGACTCTGTCCTCGTTCAGATCTGGACTCGGTCCTCGTTCAGATCAGGACTCGGTCCTGGTTCAGATCAGGACTCGGTCCTGGTTCAGGTCAGGACTTGTAGCAGATCTGTAAACTGGTTTTGGAGATGAAGTCAAGGGGCTCCAGTTTTATGAAGTCAGCACAGAGCTGTCTGTTGTTTTTCAAGGAGTACATTTTCATATAAATCAAAGATGGCGGCGCCCGTAAACCTGAAACCATGGGTCCATCTTAGAATAGTGTGTGGGGGCGGAGCCATGTAATCCATGTTGTTGATGTTGATGGTTGATCCCTGTAAGGACTGAAAATAAAAACTAGAATTGAACAGTTTCTTCAGGAAACACTGGATCTGCCCCGCCTGAACCTCCTGGCCCGGTGTACCTTACCCCCAGAACGACCCCAGCAGTCCTCGTATCTCCGGCTGAATCACATTCCTCCGTTCGGGGCCACAATGGGAGGACTGTACGGTGCTCTGGTTCAGGTATTCCCCCTCTGATTAGGAACCCGACCCGTTTAAACCGACTCACCTCCTGTTGCCGACACACAAACACCACCAAACCACACACCTGAGATACACACCTGAGATACACACCTGAGCTACACACCTGAGACACACACCTGAGACACACACCTGAGATACACACCTGAGACACACACCTGAGCTACACACCTGAGACACACACCTGAGATACACACCTGAGACACACACCTGAGATACACACCTGAGATACACACCTGAGACACACACCTGAGACACACACCTGAGACACACACCTGAGATACACACCTGAGACACACACCTGAGATACACACCTGAGACACACACCTGAGATACACACCTGAGACACACACCTGAGATACACACCTGAGATACACACCTGAGACACACACCTGAGACACACACCTGAGATACACACCTGAGATACACACCTGAGACACACACCTGAGATACACACCTGAGACACACACCTGAGATACACACCTGAGATACACACCTGAGACACACACCTGAGACACACACCTGAGACACACACCTGAGATACACACCTGAGATACACACCTGAGATACACACCTGAGACACACACCTGAGATACACACCTGAGATACACACCTGAGATACACACCTGAGACACACACCTGAGATACACACCTGAGATACACACCTGAGATACACACCTGAGATACACACCTGAGATACACACCTGAGACACACACCTGAGACACACACCTGAGATACACACCTGAGATACACACCTGAGATACACACCTGAGATACACACCTGAGATACACACCTGAGATACACACCTGAGATACACACCTGAGATACACACCTGAGATACACACCTGAGATACACACCTGAGATACACACCTGAGATACACACCTGAGATACACACCTGAGACACACACCTGAGACACACACCTGAGATACACACCTGAGACACACACCTGAGACACACACCTGAGATACACACCTGAGACACACACCTGAGACACACACCTGAGACACACACCTGAGACACACACCTGAGATACACACCTGAGATACACACCTGAGACACACACCTGAGATACACACCTGAGAACACACCTGAGATACACACCTGAGATACACACCTGAGACACACACCTGAGATACACACCTGAGATACACACCTGAGACACACACCTGAGACACACTGAGAACACACCTGAGATACACACCTGAGACACACACCTGAGACACACACCTGAGACACACACCTGAGATACACACCTGAGATACACACCTGAGACACACACCTGAGACACACACCTGAGATACACACCTGAGATACACACCTGAGATACACACCTGAGACACACACCTGAGATACACACCTGAGACACACACCTGAGATACACACCTGAGATACACACCTGAGATACACACCTGAGATACACACCTGAGATACACACCTGAGATACACACCTGAGATACACACCTGAGACACACACCTGAGACACACACCTGAGATACACACCTGAGATACACACCTGAGATACACACCTGAGATACACACCTGAGATACACACCTGAGACACACACCTGAGATACACACCTGAGACACACACCTGAGACACACACCTGAGACACACACCTGAGATACACACCTGAGATACACACCTGAGATACACACCTGAGACACACACCTGAGATACACACCTGAGATACACACCTGAGATACACACCTGAGATACACACCTGAGATACACACCTGATGAGATACACACCTGAGATACACACCTGAGATACACACCTGAGACACACACCTGAGATACACACCTGAGATACACACCTGAGACACACACCTGAGATACACACCTGAGATACACACCTGAGACACACACCTGAGATACACACCTGAGATACACACCTGAGACACACACCTGAGATACACACCTGAGATACACACCTGAGATACACACCTGAGATACACACCTGAGATACACACCTGAGACACACACCTGAGACACACACCTGAGATACACACCTGAGATACACACCTGAGACACACACCTGAGACACACACCTGAGATACACACCTGAGATACACACCTGAGACACACACCTGAGACACACACCTGAGACACACACCTGAGATACACACCTGAGATACACACCTGAGATACACACCTGAGATACACACCTGAGACACACACCTGAGATACACACCTGAGATACACACCTGAGATACACACCTGAGATACACACCTGAGATACACACCTGAGATACACACCTGAGATACACACCTGAGATACACACCTGAGACACACACCTGAGACACACACCTGAGATACACACCTGAGATACACACCTGAGACACACACCTGAGATACACACCTGAGACACACATACACACCTGAGATACACACCTGAGATACACACCTGAGATACACACCTGAGACACACACCTGAGACACACACCTGAGATACACACCTGAGACACACACCTGAGATACACACCTGAGATACACACCTGAGATACACACCTGAGACACACACCTGAGATACACACCTGAGATACACACCTGAGATACACACCTGAGACACACACCTGAGACACACACCTGAGATACACACCTGAGACACACACCTGAGACACACACCTGAGACACACACCTGAGATACACACCTGAGATACACACCTGAGACACACACCTGAGACACACACCTGAGACACACCTGAGATACACACCTGAGACACACACCTGAGACACACACCTGAGACACACACCTGAGATACACACCTGAGATACACACCTGAGACACACACCTGAGACACACACCTGAGATACACACCTGAGATACACACCTGAGACACACACCTGAGATACACACCTGAGATACACACCTGAGATACACACCTGAGATACACACCTGAGATACACACCTGAGACACACACCTGAGATACACACCTGAGACACACACCTGAGATACACACCTGAGATACACACCTGAGATACACACCTGAGATACACACCTGAGACACACACCTGAGACACACACCTGAGATACACACCTGAGATACACACCTGAGACACACACCTGAGACACACACCTGAGATACACACCTGAGATACACACCTGAGACACACACCTGAGACACACACCTGAGACACACACCTGAGATACACACCTGAGATACACACCTGAGATACACACACCTGAGACACACACCTGAGATACACACCTGAGACACACACCTGAGACACACACCTGAGATACACACCTGAGATACACACCTGAGACACACCTGAGATACACACCTGAGACACACACCTGAGATACACACCTGAGATACACACCTGAGATACACACCTGAGATACACACCTGAGATACACACCTGAGATACACACCTGAGATACACACCTGAGACACACACCTGAGACACACACCTGAGATACACACCTGAGATACACACCTGAGATACACACCTGAGATACACACCTGAGATACACACCTGAGATACACACCTGAGACACACACCTGAGACACACACCTGAGATACACACCTGAGATACACACCTGAGACACACACCTGAGACACACACCTGAGATACACACCTGAGACACACACCTGAGATACACACCTGAGATACACACCTGAGAATTTCATTCATCTTGGACAGACAGCCTGCTAACATACAAAAAGCGCTCCGTAAAGCTATAACTTTATATTATTCATCTTTAATTGATGAGAATAAAAAATAACCCCAGGTTCATTTTCAGTACCAGAGCTAGTCTAATAAAAAATCCTCTCTCTGTTGATTCATGTATCTCTACAACTATAAGCAGTGATGACGTCATGAGATTCTTTATAAATTAAATTGTTTCAGTTAGGGAGAAAATTCAAACCAACCTTCCTACTATCACCTCTGGTTCGGTGTCAGATGAGAGAACTTTTAAAATGTCACTAGAACCTGATTTATGTTTGGACTGTTTTTGTCCTGTTGAACTCTCTGAATTGTCAAAAAATAACAGCTTCATCCAAACCATCCACATGTCTGCTAGATCCCATCCCAAACAGGCTGTTTAAAGAGGTATTTCCCTTAATTAATAATCACGCCTTGGATCTGCTCAATTTGTCTCTTATAAATGATTATGTACCACAGAGTTTTAAGATTGCTGTAATTAGATATTTACTTAAGAATAACCTTGACTCAGGAATCCTAGCCAACTACTGTATTAGGGATGCACCGATCCACATTTCTTACTTCCGATCCGATACCAATACTTAAATCTGGTTATCGACCATATCTATCTATCTATCTTCGTTTAACGTCCGTTTTCCCGATTCCGGGGTGGGACGCTACATCTTTGTCGCCAAGTTTTTGATGCCAGATTAGGCGGTCAGTTGCGTCCAGTTCATTGGGGTTCAACGCTTTCAGATCTTGTTGAATGTTTGCGTCCAGGTCTTTTTCGGACGGCCTTTGGGACGGGTGCCAGGTACTTCAAGGTTTTCAATAGCAAGTATAGCACTGTTTNCTAACTAACTAACTAACTAACTAACTAACTAACTAACTAACTAACTAACTAACTAACTAACTAACTAACTAACTAACTAACTAACTAACTAACTAACTAACTAACTAACTGTCATCATCCATCCATCTACCCATCTATCTATCTATCTATCTTCGTTTAACGTCCGTTTTCCCGATTCCGAGGTGGGACGTTGCTTCTTTGTCGCCAAGTTTTTGATGCCAGATTAGGCGGTTAGTCGCGTCCAGTTCATTGAGGTTCAACACTTTCAGATCTTGTTGAATCGTTTGCGCCCAGGTCTTTTTCGGACGGCCTTTGGGACGGGTGCCAGGTACTTCAAGGTTTTCAATAGCAAGTATAGCACTACTTCGTTTAAGATGACCGAACCACCGCAAACTGTGTCGCCAGCATGCTTCCTTAATCGCACATAAGCCAGCTCGACGCAGGATTTCGGTCGATTGGATGTGATCTTTAAGACTAATGCGTTGCATCCATCGGAGCATTTTCATATCAGTTCGGTGAAGTTGCTGTTCGAGTTTTGTTGTCATTGGCCATGTTTCTGCGCCATACAACAGCACGGGATGTATCACTGAGCCATAGAGTCTTGAACGTAGGAGTAGTGGGATGTCGCACCGCATCAGTATAGAAGCGAGTAGATGCCATTTATTCCACGCCACACGTATATGTGCCCGAACGGCAGCTTCGGCTGTTCCAGTACAGTCCAACACATCCCCTAGATATTGAAACGACTTGACTGTTTCGACGCCAACGGCTCCAATTGTATTGTTGCGTTGTACTTGTTGTCTTAGGGTCAACTGTCCAGGAAAATAAGGAATGCGGTAAAGAGGTGAAAAAAGAGAGTCCAGGCAGAATGGAGAAAAGTTTCAGGAGTGATTTGTGACAAAAGGGTGTCAGCAAAGGTCAAAGGAAAAGTTTACAAGACAGTGGTGAGAGCAGCTACGTTGAAAGACAGGAGACAGAACTGGAAGTGGCAGAAATGAAGATGCTGTGGTTCTCCTTAAGAGTGACAAGGATGGATAAGATTAGGAATGAGATCATCAGAGGTACAGCACATGTTGAACAACTGGGAGATAAAGTTAAAGACTGAGATGGTTTGGACATGTCCAGAGGAGAGACTGTGGGTATATTGTTAGAAGGCTGTTAGAAATGTAGCTACCAGGAAAAAGACAAAGAGGAAACAATTGGATGCAGTTAGAGAGGATATGAAGGTAGTTGGAGTGAGATGGAAGAGGATGACTCTGTGTCGACTCCTGAAGAGGGAAAAGCCGAAACAAGACATCCAAATTGTGAAACATTTTCATCGTATTAGTTAAATCTCCCATTTGATCATAACTTTCAGTTTCAAAAATATGGACCAAAAACTAAAACATGAACCACAGAACATCGGCCCACACTAATTTACACAAACACTTCTATTAATGTTAGTTTTTCAGTTTGAATTTAAAAAGCAGGTGCACAAATAATTCCACTTAAAAAAAATAAAATAACGGTGATTAAAATGTTTTGGATGTCTGTGGTATTTTGGCATTCCACTTCTACAGTCATCACAGTTTATTTTATAAATAAATGGTAGAAAATTGATCGTCTTTCATCAGTTGCAACAATCTCACCTCCTGTGCAGGAGCCTCCAGGGGGGTTCTGAACTCAGCCAGTGAGAGAGGTAACGAAAATTTTGCTAACATGGAGGGCAGATCATGGCCAGAAAACTGCTGGGCAAACTGCTCAGCCAAGGGGGAGTATCTATTCAAAAACAAATAGCACATAATGCTCATGACAGAGCTTTCTGTAAACATTTTTTAAATGTAGTAGTAATTCTGGTCAGAGGCAAACTTCTATCAGTGGTCATATTTTAATAAAGTGAGATAAATTAATGTGTTCAAAGTTTAATATTGAATCTTTTAAAAACATATTAAAGTGGTTCTTTAATTAATCGGAGACTGAAACTACATCAGCCTAATACACTTACAGGGAGATGTTGGCATGAGGTGACAGCATGTAGACGTTATTCTCACACAGTGGGAAGATGATGATCGCCTTGCCCCAATAAACTAAGTGAGCAGCAATTTGAAAGACCTGGAAAAAGAAATATAAAGTTATTTACTGTATATAATGTGAAATAGCAGGATCCCCCCCCCAAAAAAACAATCATGAATGAATGATAATACAAGAAAATGTTTTCCAAACGGGTCTTCGCTGCAATTCAAATACTACACATTGACCACTAGAGGGCAGAAAAGTGGTAACAATATAACATTTTAAAAAGAAGTGCTAAAAAATGTAACTACCGGTACTGTATAACTACCGTATTCGTCGGTGTAAAATACGCTCCTGTGTATAATACGCTTTGTCCAATTATTGCCAATAAACCAGAAAAAAACGTACATAATACGCTTCGATGTTTAATACGCATCTATTATGCGTCACTGCTACGCGACGCGTCAGCGCCTCATTTGCCCTGCTTAAAATGGCGGCCACAGAAGCGGGCGAGCACCGAAGGAATTTACAACAAAACACGGTAAAAACTATTATTTCTTTGCGAGAAAAAATATATTTCTTAGCTGACTTTATAGCAAACGGGCTCCTGAGCTTAACAAAACTAACGAAATGTTCAAATCAGCTGGATTTAAAAAAGTAGTTTGCCGATTATTTGTATGCAGGCGGGTCGGACCGGACGCTTTCTTTCTTTAAATTTAGCTAAATAAACGCTTAAAAAAATATATTTCTTAGCTGACTTTATAGCAAACGGGCTCCTGAGCTTAACAAAACTAACGAAATGTTCAAATCAGCTGGATTTAAAAATCTGCGGTGTGGTTTATGAGTTATCTTGCTAACAAAAACCGTGACCTCACAGCTAAATGCAGCTACATCCAGAGCAGGGGGCGGGCAGCGACAGAGTCAGTCCGACCAGAGGAGGCTTTTTTCGGACACATGAGCTAGAAACGGTCTGGAAGTGTCTCCCTAGCGGACAAAAGTGGTACTGCACCATTTTTTGCCCAAAATGAAAAACAGCGATATCAGAGCGAAAAATGGGTCTAAAAATATGGGAAAAAAATCCATAGATAATACGCTTCGGTGTATAATACGCAGGCCATTCAAATGAGCAAAAAAACGGTGTATTATACACCGACGAATACGGTAATTAAAAATGTATTATATCTCTCCTAGAGAGTGATGCAGAGAATATGTAAGCAGCTTCTGTGTTTGGCACCTGCAGTAAAGCCAGGTCAGCATCCTGTGCAAGCTGCTGCAGGTTTTTCACCGCCGAGCAGATTTTTATCAGGCGAACCATCGCGGGTGAGCAGTCCAGTGGAAGTTGGCTGAGCAGCGCCTTGTCACTTTCCAGCAGCAGCAGGGCATGATAAGGCCTGCGGGGGTCAAAGATTTATCAATTATCAAGTACAATATTCAAATATAAATCAAAATAAAAAATAAAGGACTAAACTGAAAGCTAAAGAATGAGCCCTAAGGAGAAAATCTGTGCTGCTACTGTAAAAGGTCAAGTCACCTTTGTGAATGGTAAATGGTAAATGGAGCTTATTTATATAGCGCCTTCCAGCCCCCTCTGAGGAGCCCCAAAGCGCTCTACAATACGAGCCATCTACCCATTCATACACACATTCATACACCGTTAGTGGTAGCCTGCTTTGTAGGGCGCTATCCAGACCTACCGGGAGCAACTCGGGGTTAAGTGTCTTGCCCAGGGACACAACGACACATAGTGGGCGGATGCGGGACTCGAACCTCCGACCTTCCGATTGGGGGTCGACTGCCATTACCACTTATTTTAAAACTTGAAACAACTAAAATAAATAAAGCTGACCACAGTGCTCATACTGTATTGGTGTGCTTCAAAGGACAGACAAAAAGAAAGAAGCTGGTCCAGATGACATGATTTAATATTTTTGTTGATGGACCAAAAGAGATTTATCAAAACTTGTGCAAGTATACAGAACTGGCAGCAGATGGCAGTATAGCCCACAATTATTTTGTATGAATCAAGTTGCTCTTACATACATATAAAAAAAACAGTTTGACCTCAGCTAAGAAAGACACAGCACTTTTATGGCACAAACTGATTAGACACTATAGATTCAAGGCTCAGACATGTTTTAACAGGCTGTCCAAACCGATGGACTGCTCTCAGTCCTTCACACTAAACGTTCAGTGACAGAGCAGCAGAATTACAACCACAACTCTTTGAAATGCTTTCCATGCAGACATGCTTAATTTCTAGAAATTATATATAT
>JBBPBX010023827.1:13369-40203 GCA_038048925.1 Garcialebias charrua
ATATATATATATATATATATATAATATATATATATATATATAAACCTCCAAAATATCTGCTTTCTATCGAAGAATACAATTTAACATTTCACAGTTCCCTGTGTTGCTCATTTTACCGTTAGTTAAAGGGGACCTAATATGCAAAATTCACTTTTTAATGGGTTTTTTACACAACTTTGGGTATGTACTTCTTAAAAAAACAGTCCTAGGACCAAAAAAATGCACCCAGTGGTATATTTACTCTTAAGTATATTTATTTTTCAGTGATATAAATGTCTCGTTTTCAAATCCTACAGCTTGTGATGTCACAAGCCGTAGGACAACCCACCCCAACCTGAGTCCAGCCCCTCACCTAGCAACCCCTGGTGAGGCTCCACCCACTTCAGTATAAAAGACGTCATGGTTGCCGAGCAGTTTAGGAGCTGACCCGGCGGTCATTTCTTTAATTTAAGCGGGGGGCTAGGGGCTTCGCCCTGCTCCACCCACGCAGCACGAAGCACATCTCGAGTAAAACCAGAACGTTTTATTACCTTGTTTGAACTCTGTCTCGTTGAAACTGCTGAGATCATGCGCGTAGCGAGGGGGGGTTCTGGGGGTTCGTATGAATCGCCCACTTTGCCTATGAAGTCCCATCTAGGGATTTTATGAGGGGCAGTTCGTTTAAAGGAGAAGTTGACCAGAATGAAGTAACACGTCTCGGTAGCTCACTGGAAACGCATTGGGTTGGTTGCCGCTCCAAACCTTATCTAGACCAAGTGGGCTCGATTCCCACTTGGTATAACTTTTTTTTAAAGATTATTTATTCATTCCAGATTAAACGTTTAAATTTACAAAATTTACGTTTGTCTTTTATTGGATAAAAAAAAGAAGAATGTGTTAACCACAGGCATATTAACTCCTTTTTTTTAATCCAATAAAAGACAAACGTAAAATAAGTTGTTTGAATCGAGTGTTTGAAAAAAAAAACATTTGTTTGAGAAGGGGCAGATATTAATAAGATTATTTTCTTCTTCTGCTTCCTTTCATTTCATGTATTGTTTTATTTCTTGTTGTTTTGTAAATAGTTTTCTTGTGTTTTTTTAAAATCTGGAATGAATAAATAATCAAAAAAAAAAAAAAGTTATACCAAGTGGGAATCGAACCCACTTGGTCTAGATAAGGTTTGGAGCGGCAACCAACCCAACGCGTTTCCAGTGAGCTACCGAGACGTGTTTATCTTTCGAGGTCCACATTTATTTTAAACGAACCGCCCCTCATAAAATTCTGGCTACGCCCCTGGAGATGTTATGAACCTGCCGGTCAGTTGGCAGCTGACCCGGCGGTTATATATATTTTTATTTAAGCGGGGCACGCAGCAGGGGCACGCAGCGGGGCCGCGCAGCACGAAGCACATCTTGCATGTGCATAAAATGCTAACGTAAACCCTTTGGAGGGCGGAGTTAATGTAAACAGATTTTTGAAGGGCGTGGCCTTCAGAGCTCATTATCATAAACAGCTCGTTCTGAACGGAAGTCAGAGCAGGCAGAACTAGAAAGGGGAAATTTTATTTTCTAAGAATTATTTTGTGTATTAAATTGAATGAACATGGTCTGGATAGCCCACGGACATACCATACATTTTTTTAGGACCTATAATTGGTCCCCTTTAATCTCTTAGTCTTGTGTTCCTTTGTGTGATCTCCTTTATACAGCATCTTTGGGTATCATGAAAAGTGCTATACAAATTTAACACACTATTATTATTATTATTATAAATATTAACATTCACCCGACAACATGGATAAAAGGGAAACTTTTAAACGTGCTCGAAACAGAGGTAAATTTCTACACTGGCGGGTCATTTTTCTGCATGTTTGAGTTTATGTGGGCTTGACTTATAACTTTATTGCATATACAGTAAATATATAGTCGGGTGTATATTTAGTGTGATACAAAAAGAAGAATAAATCCTACAATGTTCTTATTATAAAAGTGGTCTTTCTCATCATAAATATAGAACTGTATTAAAGTAACAGAAGAGGTTTACAGGGTGAAGTATGTGTCTCTTGTACTACTAGTATAGTCTATTCTTAGTTTAGCGTATTTCTTAGTTCCTATCTTAGATCTTGTTACTGGTTTTCTTTACAATTTACCCTTTTGTTGGATGTAACTGGGACCCTGTACACAATTTTTTTCTACCACCTGTACCACATGTGGTGAGAATGACAAATAAAGAAACTCTGACTATGATGTGTGTGTGTGGTTCTTCAAAAGTACCAGAAAAATATTTCACTTTAAAATGCACATAGAACAGTTCTGAAAATAGCGTCTTTCCTGCATGATTTGCTGCAAATATGTTGCTTCTGTTAAACTCGTGGTGAAACAAAACAATGCATTTGATAAACCAGAGAAATATACAGTTCAATATAAAATTAAATATACCTTATAGCCTTTAGGCTGCGCTCCAGTGCCTCTGGGGGAATATAGTTACCTCCTATTCTGTGGATCTTATGTGGTAAACAGAAGCTTACTTCCAGCCAGTTGTTTAAATGAATTCTCACCACACCCGTCGTACAAAGGCTGAAAAATGATCGTTATCCTTATCAGCTTTATGAAATACGTATATAACTTGTTTACTGTCAGAATAAATTATTAAATAAATGACGGCGTGTTTAAGCACAGACCTGTCGTAAGCCTCCTTCAAGTCCCTGGCTAGTTTACACTTGGGGAGAATTTGTCTAAACGGGGACTGGGGGCTTCCATCTGCTGACATCAGGAGGGAGAAACCAGAGTTAAAACATGATCCTGTATGAAGCAGCGTCAAAGTTAGCAAACCGTTAAGATACTTAAAGATTAAAAACTCATCAATCGCCCAGTTGGACAGAGACAGAGCTTCGACTCTGCTGTGGACTCTGAGTGGGTTTCTCACTTTCAGTCATGGTGGTAATCTCGTCCTGGAGAGCCAGCATGACTTTGGCTTCTCTGGTCAGGTACTGGCAGCGGCGCTCCTCGTGCTGCAGGGCTATAGCGATGCGCCGAGACAGGTTGTGCATGCAGTTGATCACGGACGGGTCAGCGTTTGCCTAAAGTGGCAAACGATGAAAATAGCGTAACCAAATGTTCTGCACATACAAGTAAAACCTGGGTGCCTTTTCAGACTAACAAATGAAACTAATAAACATAAAATATTAATTTAAATAAATGGCTACAATTGTTAAAACATGTGTTATTAAAGTTTAGAAGGAATTCTGTGGTTGTGAAGGCGTTTCAAGTACCGTACAACTAATGGAGTTCGTGGACATATGCACAAAACATGACAAAGCACTTTCAGCTTCATCTCAGCTACACTGGGACTTGCAGAGAAGCATGACTCAGCGTGAGCAGGACGGGGCTGTGCCTTATTGGGCAGCATGATTAAAAATAAAAAACACCCCCTCCAGCTTCAGTTCCCATGTTGTCACAGATAGTTAAGCGTTATCATCTGAAGCACCCCTCCCATTCAAAGAATACCGATTACCAGAACACAAAACTTGAAGCGTCCCACCCACAGTCAGCTAAAATATGTAAAAAAAATTATATTAAAATAACAAGGCTTTGTTGTATTCATTTATACCAAAGTTGGTACTTTATGTGCACAAATATGACGATTTAAAATATAAATCGAATAAAGTTTTTCTTACCCTCAGTGCAAACACCACATTAAAGAGTATCATTGTAGGCACTTCCCTCTTAGGCGAAGGATCGATTTTTGAAACCTGGAACAATTTAAAAAAAAAAACTGTTGGTACGCTGCAAAAATAAACATGTTTTCCTGTCGTCTTATTTACAATATGGTCAATGTTAGTGTTGAAAGCTGAAGACAAACCTATTTTTAAAATGTAAACTGTAATGGAGCAAATATTTATTTTACAAAAGCCCCCCACAGCTTTAGCTTTCGATTTACTAAAATACTTTGTCTAAAATGTCTAAAAAATATAATAAATTTCAAATCTTATTTTTCAAGCTAGGCAAAAATTACAGTCTGTTTACAAATGTAAAAATTTAAATAACAACAAAGGATTTTGTTTGTTTGTCTAGCACTATTAAAATGCTAATTACAGAAATAGAAAAAACCTTAAAAAAAATTGTTTGCATGCAGTGTTTAGTAACTTGGCACAAAAACACAGAATCTAATAAAAACGGTAAATATTTCAATTTAAATTCTAAACTCAGACTCTTTGGCCATTTTCTTTTAAACTGTGTGTTTTTACATTTCATTACAGTACAGTAATAAGAAATGAGAATGATGAAGAAAATATATATATATATATATACTAAAATGCTTCATGTTTGCAACATCCATATCATCTCTACAGCCAGTAAAATACCTCAACAGCACAAGCTAAATGGTTGACAAAAAACAACGTTAAGACAAAGTTGTAACTCTAGGGGGCATTTCAGGAAGTAACTGCTCCTATTTAACTGATAAAACCTACAACCGTTTCCTAAATAGTCAAAGAAGTCTAACGGCTACAATAAAACTCAGTCTTTAATTTAAAAAAAAAAGTAGAGTATAGAGAATGACATGGAAACTTTTGTAAACTGTCACTAAATTAAAATTTTACTGCATAAAAAAAAAAATCGTTTTTCACAAATATAAAAAAAATCTTACAGATACCATAACACCAAGAAACCACAATAATTTTGTGAGATAAGGTAAAGATAAGAGAGTACTTTAATTTTTTAAGAAATATTTTGATCAACAGCTGACTTGAACAAAGAAAATAAAGTTCAAGTATCTTTACTGTCATTCGTATCACATGTGGTACAAGAGATGGAATGAAATTGTGTACCGGTACTCAGGGTCCCATTTACATCCAGCAAAAGCAAAAATATAAAGTATAAAAGAAACGGTATATGAGGACCTGATATAAACTAAGATATATGAATGCTAAAAAAATATGCTAAAAGATTTAAGATATGCGCTAAACACTAATAATGCAATTAATAACTATTAATGACTAATAACTAATAAAACAGTGGAAAAAATTAAAATATTGTTAACAGCATGAAGTGAATTTCATGGTTTGATTGAAAATTAGAGCCTGCGTTGAATAAAATAGTTACATTCTGGACACGTTTACTTTGAATGAGTTGTTATTTCTAAACTTTTGACAATAGTAACAATTTGTCAAAAGGAGAAAAAATAAAAACAGATCAGCCAGAACTTGATTTTTTTTTTTTGTTGACAATTTGACTTGTTCCAGTCTTTAAGAAACATCGTGGACTTCCTTAAATGACAGTTTATATGATTCGTGTTGAGCCCTGTGAGTCCAACCTGAACATCTGGATGTTTTGAGTGAACACAGAGCAACAAAGAATAAATACAGTGGATCTAATTCTAAATAACTACACTTAAGACTAAAGTAATTACAGTGATTATCAGCAGCATTTTTCAGATGGGCCACAGGATCTACCAACAGAGGCAACGGAAGCAGCAATTTCGATTTTCAATCACTAAACTGTATTTTTTTGTGTGTGATTTTGCTGTTGGGCTATTTGAACACTGTCTGCATTAAAAATAACAAAAAAGAGGATTGCCTAAGTAGCTGTTGTGACTACTAAACATTAAAAACCATTACAGGCCAGAAAGAGCTGAAATCTTATTTGTGAAATATGGCTTTATTACTCAAGGGAAGCCAGTTGATAATATTAACTAGAATGTATTCTCTAAAAATATTCCTTTCTGGTGAGTTGTTCTGCCTCTGCAGAAGTACAGTAAATACCAAAAAACATATTTTACCTGGATGATAGGAGAATGCTGAAGGAGGGTTGGGTGCCCCACAAATCGAACATTGTCAATCTTCAGTTCAAACTTCTTTCCACACATATCAGACTTAGTGGCCAGGATGGTGGCCAGGATGATGTCGGAAAACCTTAAAGTAAAAAAAATATATATATATATAACGGACTCAGTGAGAAACTGTGTGGAGTGGGAACAGAGACAGAACAAGGAAAGTTGATGCAAGTGAGAAAGTATAAATTATTGGTTTGCTCCCTGTTTTCGCATTCAAGTTTATAAAAGAGGTTGCATTAATTCGACGTAGCTGACTGTAATGGATTTTGAAAATTACATTAAACATTAAAAAATTAAAATGACTGCGGCTATTGGAAAAAAGAGGAGGAAGAAACTTCCTGGCAGAAAAGGTGAGATTTGAATGGTTTACGAATGAGGAATGTGAAAAAACTCATGCTGGTTTGACTGAAGTAAACTCATGCTGCAATCAAAGAGGTATAAAATTAAAATATTAACTTCCAGAAATAAATTAAGCAAACTAAGGACTTACTCCACCACCATTATTTAAAAACAAAAATGAGCAGTATTGGCTGAACTGTAGCTTGCATTTGACATTTTGTCCTTTATTACAGTCTACATGCTGAAAACAAAAACACCTGTCGATTAAAACCGGTTTTAACTGAGGATTTTAATGCAAGCACGAATTCATCCTCCATTGATTAATTACAGGAATTTAACTGAGAACAGGGCTGGAGATCCATACAGGGCACAAAACAGAAAAGAAGAGGTAAAAAAGACAGGGGCGGTCTAGGCAAAGGAAAGGTGCTTCAGAATGATTTGGTCTTACCCTGCTACCAACTGTTCGTCAGTTAGTGGAGATTGCTCCCTGAAATGGGGATTGGGCCACAAAAAAAGAAGAAAAAAAGCAAACAAAAGGGAAAATGCAACACACAGAGTTGGGCTAAATGTATACTGTAATATGGACATTAAAGCAACCCAAACAAACATGTGATTCTGTGATGTGAAAAAGCTGGTTTGTATGTTGACTTGTGTACATTAACTGCCACTTCCACCTGTCTAATACATCTGATGGTGACCCACTATAACAGCAGGAAATAGTTTTAAATTATCTTATATATACTGTATACAGTTTAAGATTATGTATCGATAATAATATAACATTGTTTTATTTAAGCTACTTCCATGAATGTAAGCCAAAAAAATAAAAACAATCACCTTTAATGTGTTGTGCTGAAAAATATATTTCAATCTAAATGACTGTAGTTACATAAAACGACAAAAGTTTATCTAAATGTCGGTCATTTTACACTGGTCTACATAAAGTTTAAGGCAACTTAAGCAAAGAACTAACCAGTAACACCATCTGTGAAGTGGTGACCAAATAAAAATTGTATAAAAACAGACAGTAAAGGGTTCCTCGGTTTGGTTCTTGTGTTTTCCTTTTGGGACACAGACATTCACAACCTTGTTTCAACAAGCAGAAAATTTAAGTTGCATTTTGTTCAGGTTTTCTTGATCAGCGCAGACTTTTCAGCAGCTCCTGTAGCCTTTTGTCAACTCTTCAAAATATCAAATTCAACAAACTGCAGGCAACAAAATGGCAACATTAAATGCATACAGGCTCATTTTTGTTTTAAAACATGTTCTAAAACATGTCATACAGTACTAGTAAATACAATACTAGTAAAGTACTAGTAAATACTAGTATACTAGTAAATACTAGTATTTCTCAGGAAGTTTTTCTCACTCACACGTAACTTTAAAAAGGCAATGTTTACTTAAAGCATATGGGGAAAAATTTTGAGAAGCATTTACAAAAACAAAACAAAAAATTGTGCTTAACTGTAAACTTTAATCAAAATTTTGGATGCAAAGCCTCAATTTGCAGAGAGAAAAAAGCTCAAAAGCAAAGAAAAGAAGCCCAATAAACTAAAAAGCTAATCTCTATAACATAATTGACTTTGTTGAAACAAATTCATTAATCGAGAAAACAAAAATTCATTAATCCTTTTCAAATTAATAAAAAGATTGTGTACCTTGAATCTTCATCTTGATCTTCAAGAACATCACCGGTTACATTCAGTGCATATGGATTACGTTGCTTTGCTTGAGGACGGAAATGAATATCGGTTAGTAAATATAAAAGCTACTGTTTTTGAATGCTGTTTCAAGTGTTTAAACAAATCTAAACTTTACATCAGATTAGTAACCAGGAGTCAAAACAGACTTCTTGATCTTAATTGCTAATGACAATCATGTACTTTTAAATTACTTCGTTAACATGTTTTCTTACTCATTCAATTCAAGTGATGTGCACTTTATTACAGTATCATGTAGTTTTTGAAGAGCTTGCATACCAATTACAACAAAACAATTAAAAGAAACAAAACTTGTTTGAAAAATAAACAAATTATCTACTCATATAAATGTAGGTTACATAATAAAAAGGAAAAATATGGTTCACTACATAAACTGGACTTAGGGTTATCTATGATGGGAGGAATGGGTGAAGATGCTGCTCCTACCTGACAGAGATGACTGACATTCGTCGACTCTTTGGAAGGGATACCGAAAAAGAAGTTTGTTCCCTCGACTGCCAGAGCTAACCAGTATGACGCTAATAGGGCTGGTTTTATCCCCACTTTTGTAGAAGTTATTTTGTGACTGAGAGTACATGGGTTTTCTGTCATCTGGTGAACCGACTGATGGGTTAAGCATCATGTTAGCATTCTAGCTAACGTCCCGTTAGCTGAGACACAGTTGTCTAAAAAAAAAAACAGCTGCTCGTTTATTTCATCTGAAATTTATATTAGTTCATATTAATATTAACAGGACGAAGACAATGGCCGTAAAAATACATAAAACAGTTTCACCTTACAAGTTTATAGCCGCACACCCATCTTCTATTTTGTTCACATTGTTATGCGCCACTTTAAAAAGCGTTCGGCTGGAAACAGGAAGTGGCGGGCTGTGAGTTCCCCCTTGCTTCTGAAAAGATAACAATATTGAACAATAATCATAAAAACGTAGTAATTTGAGCAGAGAGAGTGGTTTTCAATTTAGGACAAGGTGTAGTTTTTAACTGTATTGTTCTTAAAGTTCACATTCTCATACTTTCCCCCATTAAATAAATCTTTTTTATTTATTTTATTTTTTATTAAATTTATTCATTTTACATTGAAACATAAAAATAAAGATTTTTTTTTTTTTTTCAAAAATATGTGAAAGAAAGAATACATAAAATGAAAGCTGGCAGAAAGAAGAAGAATTATTAGACGTCTGCCCCTTTTTTTCAAAAACAAAACAATTTCAAACATTCAAAACATAATCATTATAGAAATAACAGATGAAAAGAGTAATTTTCACAATCAACAATAACTAGTACATTAGACGCTTAACTAAAGCTTTAGTATTTTGTTCATCCATCTTTAGTATTTTGTCAACAATTTAGATTTGATAATTTTTTTAAATTTAATCACAGAGTTAACATCTTTAGCATCAATTCCCAAAACATTCCATAATTCGACTCCCTTATTTGAAATAAACCGTCCCTTTAAACTGGTCCTATACCTTGGCTTTACAAAAATCCCAGTTCCCTTTAGACTATAACAGCTTTCTCTCTTAATGAAACACATTTTAACATTTGAGGGTATATTCTAATGAGCCCTATACATTACAAACAAAATATTAGTCCACCAAATCATAAAACTTCTGTACATGTACTTTCAGTTGTTTAAATAATATATTTGAAGGATGACAATAATTTTTCTAGAAATAATTCTCACAGCTCTCTTCTGTAAAATAAAAATAGAGTTCCCTTTATCAATCAGGTTCACTCTGTGCAACACTGTTGCTATGGGAATTGCGCCCCCGTGCAATTACCTGAAGGAATACACTCACGCCTTTACGGCAGTGGGCATCAAGCCCGAGATACACTGAAGCAGACTCCGTATACGCGCGTATACGTCCGTATACGCGCGTATACGGAGCCGCTGCTACACTCGGCTTTCGTTCTCGCGTAGATTCTCGTGTTTTCGCTCCAAATTCTAACGTCATTTCCTCCGTACCGTCACTTCCGATCGTCACTTCCGCTAGTTTTTCGCTCCAAACGCTCGCGTTCTCCTTGTTGTAATATGAGCAGCTGAGCACGGAGTGCTTTTCCTGCAGCCCACAGCCCACCACAGCCCACCAGGGAATATATAAAACATCGCGCACCCAGGTAGGACCTGAATTCATTCATTTCAATCATCGAGTGAACAGAGGAAGAAGCGGTTACTTGACTTTAGGCAAAAAAACAAAAGAAAAGGCCCGATCAGCGATAAAAAAGAGGAATTTATTTCATTTGTGTAACATACAAAACAGTCCGGCGCCGGGGAAGTTTAGATCAGACACCGCGTATCGCGCACGCGGATCGCGTATGCGTAGTAAAAAAATACCTTTGCGCGTACTTGCCCTGAGGGGCTACGCGGGGCTACGCTGCGTACGGGGCGTACGTACGCTGCGTATTGGCGTATCGTGAGGACGCGCGAGTGTATCTCGCCCTTGCATCAGCGTCACCCCAGAGGCCCCACCCTCTGGGTACTTAAGACACTAGCGCCCATCCAAACGGTCTCTTTTTGCCCTTCACCTCGCTAAAACCTGAACTTCGTGGGACTTCGCTGTTATCGTATCGCTCGACCAGAAGTGAGCTTGCTCCCTATACGCTGAGCGTACAGAGAAATTTCCTGCGTATTGCTGGGCTGGCGAAAGCTAGTCCAGCATCTTCTACCTAACTTCAAAGTTTTTTCTTCTCTCTCCGTAGCTGCTTCGCTCGACGGCACTAACTGCGTCACACCGCTACCCTGCTAACGAGTAGCAGGCTAGCCAGCGAAAGCGACGCAACGGAGAGGACATCTTCGAACAAAGATTAAAACAACAAGCTCGACGCTTCTCGGACATGGCCCCCGAGAAGGGAAAGTGGAAGCCCAAGATTCCAAAGAAAACCAGCAGGCCAGCGAGCCCTCGCTCGCGCCCCTGCCCCAGCGGTTGCGGCTACTCCTTCTCGGCGACGGACACCCACGAGGCCTGTCCTGTCTGCCTGGGAATTCTGCACGCAAGAACAGCGCTGGGATCACCCGACTCCTGCCCACACTGCAGCCAGATGCCAGCGGTCGTGAGAAAGTGCCGCGTGGACACTGTGGCTAAGGCAATGGGTGGCGCCACAGTACGATGGGCCACGGGCCCTACAGAACTGCTCGCTCCTGAGCCGGAGCTCAAGAACATGGACCTGGAATGCAGCGGTCAGGTCGGAGGGGGAAATGGTTTGGACACGTCAGCCTCTGTCGGGGACTCGACGCCTGAAACATCTGACTTAGGCGCCGAGTACGGTTACGGGAGGGAAGGTGAGGACTTCTCCCGCAACCTGGCGCCAGTCCTGCCGGAAATGGACGCCACGGTCCCCTCTCTATTAGATTTGTGTCGCAGGGTGGCGAACGCGCTGCAGATCACGTGGCCAGACCCCTCGTCTCGCCAACAGGTCACGAGGCTGGCAGAGATTTATTTCTACGCGAAACAGCAGCCGACGACGAGGCACAGAATGCCCATTTTTCTGGATTTCCTCATGGAGCTTACGCGCTCCTGGGCTGAACCCAGAGCTCCCATGCTGCTGCCGCTTTCTCGGTTCCTGGAAATCGCCGGGATGGAGGCAGCAGGACTCATCAGCGTCCCACAAATAGAGGACACGCTGGCGTCCCACCTAGCCCCCACAACGGCGGGTGTAAAGCCAACACTGTCTAGCAAAGCCTGTCGCGTTTCGGCTACACACCTCGATAAATGTTACTGAGCTCAGGGCCTCGCCGCACGCGCGATGAACGCCTCGACCATGATGCAGACGTACCTGGCAGAGAAGCTACAGGAGCTCCAGGTAACGACAAACAAACGGACCACGGCAGAGGCCCTGGAGGAGGCTCGCAGGGCTTCTGACTTCGTGCTCCGCATGATGGGGACAATAGCTATCGCACAGGGAAGATCTATGGCCGAAGTGGTCATCGCCCAGCGCCACCTGTGGATGACTTTGACGGACCTCCCGGAAGGCCAGCGGTCCCTCTTTCTGCACCACCCGATCGAGCCGACGGGACTCTTTGGGGGAGCTCTGGAGCGCATCCAGAACAAGCTGGAGCAGAGACGAAAGCAGGCTGAAGCCCTCCGTGAGGGGTTGCCAAGAAAGGGTTTTGCTCCCCCCCAGGGACACCAGAGGGATTGGTTCCACGCAGCCTCGGCATTGCTCAGCCACGCGCCGTCCCCCACAGAAGAGACCTGCTTACGACGGGGAGCACGCTCTTCGCCAAGCGGCTCAGCCGAGAACCTCCTCGGCAAACCCAGGCGGGAAACAGATCTGGGCCTGATGAAACGGGACAACATCACAGGTTTTCAGGTTTGCCCGCCCAAGCGGTACGGGAACCGAGTAGTTTAAACCCAGACTTTATTTGTAGAACATTACGAGGTGCTGGTGACATTTGTGTGTGCACAAAACATGATTTCCCTGCTGTGTGGGAAATAAAAACAAACATTTGTTCATCTGAACACGAAAATAAAAGTACCAAAGCACAGTCTGCCCTGGTTCTTGACTAAAAAAAAAAACCCAACGACAACGATGTTGGCACAGCAACCTTTTGTAAAAACGGTCACAGTGAAGGGAGAGGACTTTTCTCCTTCCTCCCTTGTGAAACACAAACTGCTAGGTCAAACAATGAACCGCAGCAGGACGCACAAGGTCTGTCTGAGGCAGTCAAACCTCACGGCGTCCTCTGTCAGGCAGGTCAGCTCGCCTTGGACCAAGCGAGAGGGGTCAAAGGCCACCCCTCCCGTGCCTGCAAAACACAAGCAGCAGGAGATAAACATGCCTTCCAGACTCACGGTACATGTGCGGGCCTGGAGGGCATGTCTCCCGAACGCATGGATCATGACGACTGTCTGTCATGGGCTCAGGCTGCAGTTCCTCAGGGGACCGCCACCGTTCACGGGGGTGCTGCAGTCAAACATAAACCGAGCCCGTGCACACGTCCTGAGAGAGGAGTTATCAACGATGCTGCAGAAAGGAGTAATAAATGTTGTTCCAAAACATAAAATATGTTCCGGTCACTACAGCAAATACTTCCTGGTGCCCAAGAGAGACCAGTCCTTGAGACCGATCCTCGATCTCAGAACGCTGAACAAGAGAATAAAAACATTCAAATTCAAGATGCTCACACTGCGACAGGTCCTACAGTCTATGAGACCAGGAGACTACGCATGTACCGTGGATTTAAAAGATGCTTATTTCCACGTGAGCGTATGGAGGAGGCACAGAAAATACCTCCGCTTTGCATTCGAGGGGAAAGCATACGAATTCAAAACTTGCCTTTCGGATTAAAAACTGCGCCGCGTACATTTACAAAATGTCTGGATGCAACGCTAGCCCTTCTCAGGCGTCAAGGGGTCAGGATCATGAACTACCTGGATGACCTCCTGATCCTGGCTGAGAGCAAAATGCAGGCCCAGTTGCACTCGCACATGGTGATCTCTTATCTGGAGGCTCTCGGTTTCGTCATAAACCTGCAGAAAAGCGACCTGACTCCATCACAGATTACCGTATTTTTGGGAGTACAGGTCGACACCACTTTGTACAGAGCATGGCTTTCAGAGGAACGCCTTTCCTCGATATGCCATTGCCTGGCAAGCTTTAAACTGGGTCGAGAGGTACCCCTAAAGCTATGCCAACGCCTCTTGGGCCTCTTGGCAGCGGCCATACCCTATGTGCCACACGCACTGTTGAAAATGCGGGCCCTGTAGATATGGCTAAACAAGCAGACGCACCCTGTCCCCCTCAGACGGGCAGGGAAATTTCGGATCAGCTCAGAATGCCTGGCAGCCCTAGAACCATGGAGGTACCCTTCCGTGTTCACGGAAGGTGTCCCGTTGGGACGAGTGTCATCCCGCGTGGTAATCACGACGGACGCCTCAAAAACGGGATGGGGAGCAGTCTGCAGAAATCAGAATGCCCAAGGCCTCTGGAAACAACAGGAAGCGAGATTACACATCAACTTCCTAGAATTGAGGGCCGTGTTCCTGTCAGTGAAATACTTTTTTGGAAAAGGACTGATCGCAGGACAGCATGTCCTGGTGAAATCAGATAACAGGACAACGGTGTCCTTCATCAACAGGGAAGGGGGAACAAGGTCCTGAGCCCTCCTCGGTCTGACACAAAAGCTGCTCACGTGCAGAGGTGGGTAGGAACGCGTTACATTTACTCCGTTACATTTACTTAAGTAACTTTTTGAGAAAATTGTACTTGTGAGAGTAGTTTAAATGTGAAAGACTTATACTTTTACTTGAGTAAATTTTAGGGGAGGAAACCGCAACTTTTACTCCGTTACTATGGGCTTTCTGCCGATCGCTACCGTTACTTTTTGTTTAAAATATATAAAAACATTTGCGGCAAATTTATTGCGTTACTTATTGTCACCTGACATGTAACCAATCAAGTGAAGCCAACCAGTCACGTGACCACAACAAACTCTCCACGCAGCCGGCGCAGGCCAGTGACGTTGAGATTCTGGACTCGGTTGAAGAGAGAAACATACGGACGGTTCCTGAAAGAATGGCGACAGAAGCTGGCGAAGAGAAGTAAGAGCACCCCTGGCCTCACATACGAGCAATGTTCACCTTTCAGTCGTCTAAAAAGAATAGTTACATCATGCGCTGTCAGCTGTGTCTGCCAAAACTTGTAGATGTTTCAGCCTACATGAACTCGACGTCAAATTTGAGAAAACACGTTGCGGTAAGTTTGCCTTTATTTTTTTAATTTTTTTTGTGTAATGATGTCAGCTCTATTTCAACAGCCTGCATAACTTTAAAACTGTGTATGACGTGACTATTGAATGTTACGTGGTGTGTTACTAAAAACGTGTTCACACTCTTGTGTGAGCACACATGACAAAATGCTAATGTAGCTAAAAACAAATGGTTTGCTACATAATGGGACGGCTGGTGGAAGATGTAGCTACACATGCTGACAGTCCCCTCAGATTTTTAAAGTCACAAACCTCCAATAAGTGTCTTAGTGGAACACAATTTGTTAAGTGTCCTTGGGTGTCCTGAAAGGCGCTTTTAAATAAAATGATTATTATTATTATTACAGTTGATTCATACAGGCCTAGAACAACCCAAAATAAATAAAACGTCACAGTATTATACTATTTGTCTAAAAAAATGTTCAATACAGAAACAACTGGACTTAATTTGTAACAGAAGATGTTTCGCTCTTCATCCGAGGAGCTTTCTCAATTCAATTCAAAACCAGTTTTTATCAGTTACCGGTACATCAAATAGCCAAAGCAAAATCTTACATTCCAAAATGGATCGGGTTTTAAGCATCCAGACACTGGAACAATCTGTTCATTGATATTCAGCCAGAAGATAGCTATTCGCACATAAAAAGAAGACGATCAACCTAATTATTGTTGACATGCTGCTGTTTTTATGCTGCTCACAGAGGGCTGAGTGATGCAATAACAGCATTGTATGTGTGTGATAGTACTGTCTCTCTCTCGATCGATCAAGAGTATGTAAGAATAATAATAATAATAATAAACTTTATTTGTATAGCACCTTCCTACAATGCCTTGCATTGACCAGGACAGAAAATATAAAAACCGGTACAATAAATCAGTGAAAATAAATAATAAAAACAGCCGCAATAAATGGAGGCAATGGAAATAAAAATGCTACATACTAAAATACCAAAAGTAATAAAAGTTACACACTGAAAGCTTTTTTGAACAAGTGGGTCTTCAGTCTGGTTTTGAACAGAGTCAGATCAGAGGTGGCACGCAGCTCAAGGGGGAGGCTGTTCCAGGCTTTTGGGCCGGCAACAGAAAATGACCGGTCTCCCCATTGTTTGTACCTTGAGAATGTCAAGAGCCACTCAGCTCCTGTTGAATAGCAAGCAGCCATCAGTGGGCTGATGTCCTCTGTTTATCAAGTGAATAGCTAGTTTTCTGGAAGTCAGCTAACTGGTTAAACTGCTTTTTTACTGAGTTTTTGCAGCTCCTCAGATGAAATGTTTCAACAAAGCAGAATCTGTTCAGAAGACCTGACATCCTTGTTAGATTTGTTTGACCTGAATTATTGAGCAGCATCAGGACATAAACTGTTCATGATGCTCCTGATTTAAAAAGGCTTCTTCTTGTAACTTTTCAGGGGAAAAAAGTATATTTGAATTTGTTGTTATCCAGTTATGATTGCGGTTTTGGGCTTGAAAGTATCTTTTTCTCTCTCTCTCTCTAAAATAAACTAAAAACATTTTTGCCCTGGCAAACTGCTTTGGTTTCATATTTGAACATTACAGTACAAACTAAAATAAACAACAAGGGTTAATTGTATTTAAGTTACTTTATTTAGTAACGTATTATTAAGTCTCAAACATATACAGTATACTGTATATAACAAACAAAGCTTTTTGTTTTGTTTTTTGAATGTCCAGAGGACCAGCTTTTTTAAATCATTATTATTAACTCAATGCTTTGGCATGTCTTTGAAAATGTAATAGGTTTATCTGAAATGTTTGATGTGTGGATTATATATTCTTATTCTGTTTTATTTATTTATTTGTGAACAGAGGATCCACTCGAACAGCTTGATGAAATACACTGAGTTGGTAGATTCCAACAAGAAGCGAAAATCCTCCTCCTCTGATGAGCCACCGATGAAGAGTGTGAGAATCATCTGTGCACATGGGCTTCTTCCTGCCAACACTACACCAAGGCAAGACAAGGAAGAAGCTTGTCTCATCTTGCAAAGTGTGTGCACCTCTCATCGATGCCCTGCTGGATGGGATCTTAAAATCTGGTAAATATAAAAACATCAGTGTGTGTGTGTGCACATAACAAAACATTACATACACATGCTGCATAAGTGTAGTAATTCTTTGCAAAAATGTTTTTAAAGGTCTCAACTACATCAAGGATGACTTGGACACTAACACTGATGATGACAACAGCACAAACAGCAGCCACTCTGATGAAGAAGACTTCTTTGGATCCATTAAGACCAGAAAATCAGGAGAGCTGGAGAGGTATCTTTCATGTCCATCTACTGGAGGTATGGATCTGTTACACTCTTTTCCTCAAATCAAGCGGTTGTCACTCAAAGTCAACACAAGTCTTCCAGCACCTGCAGCTTGTGAGAGACTCTTTAGTCATGCAGGACTCCTTTTAACTGCTAAGAGATCACAGCTTCACTGCAAAAACCTTGAGAGCCAGCTACTCTTAAAGCTTAACAGTCACATTATTGAATAATGTTTCACTGAGTTTATGCTGTCAGTTGTTCTACTGATTAAGTTCAGGAATACACAGTCCTTTGCCTGATGTGTAGGACTGTGTTTCAGTTTATACTTAAACAGTTAGTTCTGTTTATAGGATGTCAAAATGTAAGAAAATGAGTTCCAACTGGTAGAAACAAAGTTTTGCAGAAAGTCGTTTATTAATACAGTATTTAGCTGAATTATTTTGGATACAGTTGCCTTTGTGTTTTTTATTTATTTTTATTTATAACAATGTAAAAGATAAGTGGTTTATTTCTAAATCCTTTTGCCTTTGTGTTTTTATTTATAACAATGTATATTCAGTCTCATTAAAAGTTATGTTTCCTTGTAAATCCATTTGCATGTTATAATTTAATGACACGAGATGGTACTCCGCAGTTACTCACTACTTGAGTAGGTTATAATCAAAGTACTTTTTTACTTTTACTCAAGTAAATTTTTGGATGCCTACTCACTACTTTTACTTGAGTAATATTTGGTTCAAGTAACAATACTTTTACTTGAGTAAAAATTTTGAATACTCTACCCACCTCTGCTCACGTGGTATGCCCCAAGATTACTGTCGCTCAGGGCGACTCATATCCTGGGCGAACTAAACCACGGAGCGGACGCCCTCTCAAGAGGGCCTCTGTTAGCCTCAGAATGGAGACTGGACCCACGGGTCGTGGACCAGATCTGGTCACGGTATGGGAGAGCCTCCGTCGACCTGTTCGCATGCAGGACCAGCTCACACTGCGACCTGTACTTCTCTCTAAAGGAGACAGACGCACCGTTGGGGACAGATGCCCTGGCTTATGACTGTCCAGCAGGGGTGCTGTATTACGCTTTTCCACCCATCCCTCTAATTCAGGTGACGCTGGAACGTGTACGCAGGGGAGCCCTCTCTCTGATATTAATAGCCCCCAGGTGGCCACAGAAACCGTGGTTCCCGTAGCTGATTTCAATGCTGTCAGGGACGCCATGGCAGCTGCCCTCTCACAGTGACCTGCTAACCCAAGCACATGGGCAGCTTCTCCACCCACGTCCAGAACTGTGGCAGCTTTCAGCTTGGCCACTGAAGGGAACAAGCTGAAGGCCTCAGGCCTGACCGGCTACGTCTAAACGCCACACAGGAGGTGAGAGCTAAGTCAACTTAGCCTCTCTGCACTCATAAACAACATGTTTTTGAAGCTGGACGTATAGAAAGGAACATGATATCATACTCCTGTGACTTGGCCCAGCCCCTTGCCCCTTTTTCAGGGCCTGCGGGAAAAAAGGCCACTCCTTTTCCACCATGAAGGTGTTTTTGTCAGCCATTTCGGCGTGCCACAAAGCCTGGGCCGGTGAAACTCTCGGTGCACGCCCTCTCATGATACGTTTCATGAGGAGCGTACTGAGGAGGGGACACCCCCCAACAGGACTCTGGCCCCAGACTGGGTCCCTCAGTTAGTCCTGAAGGCTCTATGTGAGCCTCCATTAAAACTTCTGAGCAACGTTAAGATAGCTTTGCTCTCTTATGGAACTGATCCACTCTTGGATCTCTGCTCAGCTAAACGTATAGGGGACCTTCACGCTTATCTGTGCACCCAATGTGTACAAGGTCTGCCCCTGAGGGGTCAAAGGTCACCCTGTGTATAAACCTTGCATATGTCTCAATGGTGCCAAATTTAAATACCAGAAGTCTGGACGTTGAGCTTTTATCATTCCCTCCCCCTCCCACATTATCTGAGGGACTTAGGAGGCTGAGAGCACTCTGTCCCGTCTGGGCATTGGGTGTTAAATAAAAATAAAAATAAATTTATAATAAAAGAGAACTGCTGATTGGGGGAAGCAAACCAGCTGTTCGTATGTTTTGCCACTCCAGCTGCTGGCAGAGCCCTGTCAAAACAGTGCCTCTCACATTGAGTGACTGAGGCCATAAGAGGGGCGTTTTCAGCAGCAGAGGTCAGCAGGTGCCCTCTGGGGCACACGCCCGTTCCACTCGAGGCGTGAACTCCTCGTGGTCCCTCTTCTAAGAGCATACCAGTTGCAGACATACTGTTGCAAGCTGGAGTTCCACAAACACGTTTGGCAAAAACATTATTGTTGAATGTTTCTGCACGTGACGTTTTTTCTCAGGCTGTGCTCTCTAACACACAGTAGAGAGCAGCCAGAACGCCTAACGTATAAAGGCCGAAGTTCTCACAAGCATGCATTTTACTGAGCATTTCAAGGGCGTGAATGAATTACGTTCCCATAGCAATAGTGTTGCACCGAGTGAACCTGACTGATAAAGGGAACTGAAAGTTATGCACCATAACTCATGTTCCCTGAAGGAAGGGAACGAGGTGCAACACAGTTGGCCCTTTTCAATGCCAAAGCTCGGTGAAGTGCACTTGGAGACCGTTTGGATGGGCGCTAGCGTCTTAAGTACGCAGAGGGCGGGGCCTCTGGGGTGACGCTGACGCCCACTGCCGTAAAGGCGTGAGTGTATTCCTTCAGGTAATCGCACGGGGGTGCAATTCCCATAGCAATAGTGTTGCACCTCGTTCCCTTCCTTCAGGGAACATGAGTTATGGTGCATAACTTTCAGTTTGTTATAGTTTTACAGGCTTTTCCCCCAAACCTCCAGACAGTAAATTAAATGTGGAACAAAGATTGAATTATACAGTAAATAAAGAGCCCTATCATTCAACAAGTCCTTTAGTTTATACAACTGTAAAGGATTATCAGGAGGTCACTATTAATACTGACCTCTTTACCTTAATTAATTTACTTATTCAGATTGAATAGTAATTTCACGGATTCTTTTCTTTTTCAGTTTACCCAATATTTCTGTGATCTTTATGATGGATAAATAAACAGAGCTATAGAGTGACAATGGACACGTTAACTTAGTTGGTATGCCAGGCGACACTACCATTTATTTAAAATAAATCACTAAATTAACACCATTACACTTGATTGATATGATTTCACTTTCTTTCAATTTAATACGTCAGCACACTTAAATTCAACACAACAGACTTCAATACTGGATGTTAACATATTTAGTCTGTGGGCTCTTTAGCTTAAAATAGTTTCCAGCTTAGAATTGAGGGAAAGGAGAGGAGGAAAGATTTAAGAAGAATTGGGAGGTTAAGAGAGGAAGTTTATCTTGCACTTATGAAACCAGATGACACTCTTCCATACGCGTCCAGCTAAGATATCATCACACCTCCAGCAAGCAAACAGCGGCTCCTTTACCTTAAGACGTCCGCCTCGGTTCTGGTAAAGAGCTGTGATCAGCTTTGGACTGACGAGTCGTCGGTCCCGCAAGTCCAAGCTGGACTCCACACGTGTTTACCTTGTCGGTGTCGGTGATACTCGCTTTCGTCGGCAGAAGCCGTGGCAGTCGTGGCTTTTTGGCTCAAGATAACTTATTCCAGGAAGGAATAACAAAGTTTTGAGCTTACGCTCATTCGACGTGGACTCATAACAGCAGGTTATCAGTCCTTAGCTGAAGACGAAGGTCGTTAGCTCTTGACCAAACGTACCCCAGCTCTTTGGGAAAGGTTCACATCTCTTTGAAGTTCCCAGAAACTCTGAAGTTCCAGCAACAGCTTAGAACTTAGTACCGGCTCAGAGAGGAGAGCGACTTGTTTCTTTTTCATTGGTCCACTTGTTATCACTATTCAAGGTGAAATTCAGCGCAGAGAAGGAAATTGTTTAGGAAAAGTATCTGAGTGAGAGACTTTCAGACGCTAGATGAGAGTTTTAGCTTAAACTCGACTAAAACAATTTCAGTGTAAGTCAGTTTGACATTTTTGCTGAACTTTGACACCTTTTCATTTTGTAATTGAATAAATAATGATGTATAGTAAGGTATTTAAACACTTACTGAGCCACCATTATTGGATGCGCAGTTTAGCAGACTTTAATCTTGCACAAACTGCCACCAAAGTGCGAGTTCTTCCTTTTTCCGATACTAAGTTGTTTTTACTGTGATTAGACAAGAAATGTAATTTCACGCTTAGACTTCAATTTATGTTGGTCTACCAAAAAATAGACCTTTTATTGAAACTATCACAAGAATTACATTAAACATTTGTATCGATATTAGCTCTGATTTAATAACTACGTTGACAAGAATTCAAATTAAAACAAACAGACAGTTGGACCTTTCTGTTGGCACATTACTTAAAGTTTACCATGATGAAAACAAACATATTAAATAGCTTATGAAAAATAAGAAATAGGAGGAAGGAGTTCTGGAGCTAAGTTAAGCTAAAGTTGTTTACTTTGAACCAGACTAGGTGACACCGTTTCCCCCACACGAGCAGATTGCTGGGCTCCCGCACGTTCAAACACACCACGGCTCTTTACCTGTTGGAGGTTCGTCTCTTGGAGACAAGAGTGAAGAAGTTTGTGGACACACACGTGGATGGGTTTGTCCAGTGGCCGTCCAGTTGGACTTCAGCGTGAGTGTGCTGATTCACGATACGAGGAACTCGCCTCCCTCGGCAGGGACCAACGGTCGAGCGCACAGACTGACTTTTCAAAATAAAACTTTAGAAAACAAATTCTTCCAGAACAGTGACAGGATCACAGTAAGGCTTTGCTATGATCCTAGCGGAGACGTGGGTCGTTGACATATGACCGGGCCGACTCCAGCTTTCCCAGGGAAGAGAAAACAGTTGCAAGTAGTTCTCCTCCAAAAACTAACTTCCAAATAGGAAGTGCCCATTATATGGGGGAGGTGGGGTCTCCCCACCTCCTCAACGGCTACAGGCTGGTTAACAAAATAAAAGATGGAAGTATGATCCCATAGGCAGAAAAGACTCTTGACGGACAGCAGGAAAACTGTTTACATAAACAGCCAGGTGGCCTGCTTGTGAGCACAGAAAAATGTTATGGCTAACTTCATAGACAACACAAGAGAAGGGAGAGAACAGCTCTTACCCTGACTTCTGCCTTAGCGACAGAGTCTGCTTATTTTGCAGAAATAAAACCAGCAGAAGGTCATAGCTCATGAAAGTAACAGATCATCATTAATAATGACAAAAATATACTGTAGATCAATTCTGAATTAACACACATTAAAGAGAAAGTTCAATCTGATTAATTAGTGTCCATTAATTCATAATAATTGTAAAAATATATAAGTGTCCATCTGTCTCCTTGAGGGCTTCAAGAAGGTGTAACCCTTAGAGTTTCAGAGAGATGTGGAGAGGTGTACTTGAAGGTCAAGACAAAGGCCTATATCACTACAGTCCCCCTTTTTGGAAGTCATCGCCTGTCCTTGGGGATGAGTTCCAACACGAAACGATACCACCGAATGTCTCTGACCTTTATGTAATCCAGCAAGTGGAAGAAAAAAAATTTCAAAAATATACTCCCATAATGTTTTTGGAAATTCCATACTGTTCGTAGGTAATCCCATTGCGGTAAGCTTTCAATCCTTTGGAAAACATAGTCTGTTAACCCATGGAAAACTGAGTCTGTGATCCCTTGGAAACAAAGTCTTATAATCCACAACGGTAAATCCACAACGATGGGGGTTATTGATTTCATCAGCAAGAATGGAATTTAATCAGCATGTAGAGGGGATCCCTCGATTGAAGCAGAGGAGGCGGGCCTTGGATGAAGGTTGAAGACCAACGTTGGATCAGCAGGTCCCCACATCGAAGGTTGCAGGCTGGTTGGCTTCCAGTCGGTGCCACCCTGGTTCAATGTGTCATGCAATTATGTGGTTTTAGGTGGGCTTATGATTGGGATTTTACATTAGGCTCTACCTATATGCACCTGGTATGTAAGCTATCATGGATTAGATCAGCTACAATTACCAATTAAGGGGTGGATCAATGCTGTAAAAATCAGATATAGGGATCTATACCTATAGAAATGGGGAGGGCTTCTGTAACGAAGGCCTCTTCATTCAAACTATTCCTCCATTCATTATTTAGTTTAGGTTAAACTAAAATAAAAAATGAAACTAGTTTGGTCTAAATGTCTGTTGTCTTTTAGACGAACGACGCAAGATTTGGTAATCCCTAAAAATTTTGAAGTCTATGGCGAGACTCATCAAAATGAATAGATCTAGAATAGAAACGATCGAATCGGTTCTACCTAAATGATTGGGAGATCAGTGTAGATTATAGTACCTTAAGTAGTATTAATCTACTATGACTCATCAAAGATTGAGATCTTTAACAAAATGAACAGCATGTTGGCATAGTTAAAATCCATTTAAGTTTTCAACTTATCAACAATCAAAACCTCTTTTGGCTGGGAGTGTTCAGAAAACAATAACAACTTCAATAACACAAAAGTAGCAATTAAGCAACTAAAAACAACGTTTCACTACAACAAACTCACTCTGGTCGTCAGACTCCAACGTCACACACAAGAAAAACAGTTCTTAGCTTTATAACCGATGTCAATTAAATCCTGCAGATTTAAACGGTTGTTAAGGTTAGTTTTTGTTGTGGGTTTTATGCTTAGCGTTTCTAAGTTCTAGTTGGAACGGTTTCTTTTCGCAACTAGAATAGTTTAAACTGTTTAGTTTATTTACTATCCTGTGCTTGGACGACCTTCTTTTCCCATGAAGTCTGTGAGTTTGCGAGATCTTTGTCGTTTGTGGGGTTATTGAAATCTTTGTCCTTGACATGGGCATGGCCTAACATCACCCCCCTGTGGTCATGAGGGACCAAGCACACGGGTGTGGACGTCCGTCCATGGGCACGAGTTAGGATGCCATTGTTTAGTTTAAGCTGTTCGCGCAGTTTATGGGGAACCTTGTACAGGAACCTTATAGGTTTCGGCCAACGTACCTCTGTACGTTTACCTCTTTCTGCGTAATGCAGGTGTGTCACAACTGTCGGCGCCGTCGCAGGCGTGTCTCTGTCGTTGTGATGTATGTCTTCCCACTTCATGAATGAAGAGGTGCTCTTTGAGTCTGTAAGAACTATGTCATCTCTGAGTAGTTCTAGATTCAAACGCTCTTGAACCAAGGTTTCATCGAACGCTTGGCTGATAACTGAATTACCTGTCCCAGAGGACAGCACAACGTTCTCGGTGCGTGATCCTTGGACCTCTACACCGTCCTCTACCTGTGGTAGGAAGTGTGAGTCCGCCCCCTTTTTGTTTAAGGAGGGGTCCTCAAAATCAGTAACAATGAAGTCCAAGTGACTGCCAGAGTGTTGTAGACTGTCACCTTGTGGGCTCAGATGTCCTTGAACCAAGACTTCACTGAACGCTTGGCTGTTTGCCGAATTACCTGTCCCACAGGACAGTACAGCGTCATCGGTGTGGGACCCTTGGATCACCACACCTCCCTCTACCGGTGGTAGGTAGTGTTCAGTGAGTGCTGAAGGTGTCAGCTCGCAGAGGAGGTCCTCGTGATGGGCCAGAGTCTGGTCCAACTGTTGAGTCTCCTCTGTCTCACCTGTAGTTGAAGGTTCACTTACCGGGTCTGTGGTCCTGGTTGGGGAATCCCATGTGACCTCAGCGGTACCTGTTGTTAGACAGTCAGTGTCCTGACCTTGGGGAGGTACCACGAATGGCAGTGGACTGCTCACTGTGGCCCACATTGTCTGATTGCCATAATTTATAATCGCTTCAAAGCGATTTATAAAATCTTGGCCAACCACAAATGGAGCCCGGAGTGAGTCAAGTTCAGACACATATACCGGGTGGTATAGTGACATCTCGCCAATCTGCATGTGAACCATGGCTATTAGGGTTGTTCTCGTCTTTGCGAGGCCTTGTTGCTCACCATAAGTGTATTTCACAAAGGGTATTTGCCTGTCAACATCGTTAGCGGCGGTCCTTAGCTCCTCAAACAGTTCGGCTGACATGGTAGACACGTCTGAGCCGCTAACCAGGAGCGCTTCTTGCGCGAGGACCCCTTCCAATGTGAGTGGCAGGTAAGCTCTCTTAGCTATCCCCCTTTTTATAAAGTTACACAGAAACCGTTCAGGTTTTTCCACACGTGTCTGAGTACGTGTGACTCTGTCTGTGTAATCGTCGTCGCTGTCAGCATCATGATGGCTGTCTGCCTCATGACCTTCAGGATGCGGATTTTCAGCAATTTGTTTGCCGTCAGTATTTATGTCAGTGTTGACGTTGTTGTTGCCAACTGTGTGCACTGAGTTGTTGCAAAAGGCAGTGTTGCGCGTCGCTTCGTCAGGTGGAACAAAGTTGTTTGTGGTATCATCAAGGACAACGTTATACGTTGTCTCAGCTTGGTCAACCACTGTAACATTCAAATCATTTGACAAACAAACCACAACCTCAGTCACGTCCTCGCGCGGAGGCGCCGTTTCCATAATCTGGAGCATGTGTGACTCTTTGCATGTCTCAAACTGTGCAGTTCGAGGGGCAGGGGCAGGAGGGTCGCTTCTCGGGGGCACATGTCGGGACAGACCACTTTTCAAAGGGTCACGGTTCCCAGACATCAACTTCTCTCGAAGTTCACCCACTGTGAGACCTAGGTGAGAACTCTTTTGGTTCGATCTGAACCATCTTGGTTCATCTAGAGAGCGAACACCACCTTGTGTGGTTCTCTGCTCCTCTCAAGGTTTTCAACCTGAGGGGCAGGGGGTTCAGAACTCCTACAGCTCGTAGCACCATGCTGATGTATGTTATTATGAAAAACCTGTGACCTCTCGCACTTTGAAGGAGAGGGAACCTCTACTACTTCCTGCGAGTGGGATGTGACCTTTTGACCTGTACAACCCTCTGATGGTATCCTAGGTTGTATTTCGGCCTCAAAAACTGACGCAGCATATTGTCTTATCACTTCCATGGAATCTTTTTTGCAATCAACCTTGAAATGAACACATTTCATTTGAAAAGGCATAAGATTCATAATGAAAAGACGTTTAAACTCCATATTTTCCTCTAGTCCAGGAATAGTTTTGCCCCCGGAGTAGACCGAGATTAGCCTGTCGTAGAATGACAGGGGACTTTCCCACTTATCCTGACGGACGTTCCTAGCAGCTAAGTAATTAGCATACGATGAGGCAGATTCCCCCTTTTTGCGGCAAGCACGGGCAGGAATCCCAAGGCCCCCATCCATCCATCTAGGATAAACAGAACAAGAGGCCTCCTCAGGTGGTTCACCTGTTTGAACGTCCATCTTTGTACTGATGTTCTGTGAAAAATCAAGTAAAGCGGGTCTCATTTCGCAGCTTGCAAATATGCAAAGTGTATGAGCTGCTCAGAAAACATCCAAGATGTTAAATGAAATAAAAGTCAGTGATGTTTAGTAATTTGTCGACCTGTGACAAGGTCAAACAAAAACGGCTGTCGTTTTGAGATTTTTTGTGAAAAACCAAGACAAAAGAAGCCTCATGTGTGATATTTTAAACTTGCAGTTTAAAATAAAAATAAAAACAGACAGTTTGTTTTGCACAGAATCAATGATAAAAGTGTCAAATTTTATCAACAACAGACATGTCTGTATTAAATCTGTGTAACTGTCCTGCCATCAACATTTGATTATATGTGAAAATCAAATTAAAGTGTGCTGTGAGTACAATATTCTCAAAATGTTTCCCGTTTAAAACAGGAACAGTTAACATGTACACATTACAGGAAGACTGCGTCTTCTAATGTAACCAGCAGGGGTCACAGCGCTGGAAGTGAGTTTATCACAGCGACTGTAATTTCTCTATCTGACCGCTATAGAGGCGCTGTTATCACCAGTGAGCGCAGCCGTAGCTTTCAGCCCACACAGACATCCAACACGGATGAAAAGCATCAATCAGACAGATCT
>JBBPBX010023828.1:0-40203 GCA_038048925.1 Garcialebias charrua
CATGTAATTTACATCCCCACAAATGTACATATGTGCCGCCTGTTTTATATGTGTGTGTGTGTGTGTGTGTAGGGGGTTCTTACGGAAGGGTATTGCTGTCATCCATGAAATAATATTTTTTGAGCTTATACAAGATACAAGATACAAGATACAAGAGCTTTTATTAACATTGCACCAGGTACAACGTGATTATGTATACACAGTCGTCCAGAAGAGGGGTAGAGAATGTATGTAGTAATAACGTGATATTATGTAGTAAAAATGTGATATTATGTAGTAAAAACGTGATAATATGTAATGTGATATCATGTAAAAACATGATACGTATGTAGTAATAACGTGATACGTATGTAGTAATAACGTATATTATGTATGTAGTAATAACGTGATACGTATGTAGTAATAACGTGATATTATGTAGTAATAACGTGATATTACATAGTAAAAACATGTTACGTATGTAGTGATAATGTGATATTATGTAGTAATAACGTGATATGTAGTAATAACATGATACGTATGTAGTAATAACGTGATATTATGTAGTAATAACGTGATACGTATGTAGTAATAATGTGACATTATGTAGTAATAACGTGATATTATGTAGTAAAAACGTGATATGTAGTAAAAACATGTTACGTATGTAGTGATAATGTGATATTATGTAGTATTAACGTGATATGTAGTAATAATATGATACGTATGTAGTAATAACGTGATATTATGAAGTAATAACGTGATATTATGTAGTAAAAATGTGATATTATGTAGTAAAAACGTGATACGTATGTAGTAATAATGTGATATTATAAAATAATAATGTGATATTATGTAGTAATAACATGACATTATGTAGCAATAATGTGATATTATGTAGTAATAATGTGATACATATGTAGTAATAACGTGATACGTATGTAGTAATAACGTGATATTATGTAGTAATAACGTGATACGTATGTAGTAATAACGTGATATTATAAAATAATAATGTGATATTATGTACTAATAACATGATATTATGTAGTAATAACGTGATATTATGTAGTAATAACGTGATACATATGTAGTAATAACGTGATACGTATGTAGTAATAACGTGATATTAATAATAATAATGTCACATTTTTGTCATCTGTGTATGTGTCCATACAAGACGAAATTTGACTCTGCATTTAACCCAATCACCACCAGGTGGGGCAGTGGGCAGCTATAGAAAGCGCGCCGGGGAGCAGTTGGGATGAGGTGTGCTGCTCAAACACACCACAAGTTATGCCGTGAATGGGGTTCGAACCTGGGTCCTTCGGGTCCCAAGTCGGTTCCCCTGCCACTACACCATCTTGGCCCATTATAAAGTAATAACGTGATATTATGTAGTAATAACATGATATTATGTAGTAATAATGTGATACAGGTAGTCCCCGACTTACGAGCGCTCTTACTTACAAGGTCCCGGACTTACGAGCATGCATCTCATAAAAAATAAAAAAAATAACAAATAAAGTTTTTTTTTTAAAATAAATGAATACATGTACAGTACTGTACAGTCACCAAACACTTAGCCTATCCTAACACAGTTTTTAAAGATGAAGGAGTGAGTTGAATTGTCTCCCTTTATGGGAATGGAGCCTGCAGGGAGGAGGGAGACAATTCAACTGACTCCTTAACTGTGTTAGGATAGGCTAAGTGCTTGGTGACTGTACAGTACTGTACATTTATCTATTTATAAATAAAAAACAATAAAAAATAAAAATACTGTATATACTGTATATTTTTAATAAATAGATAAATGTACAGTACTGTACAGTCACCAAGCACTTAGCCTATCCTAACACAGTTTTTAAAGATGAAGGAGTCAGTTGAATTGTCTCCCTCCTCCCTGCAGGCTCCATAGGGAGCTTGCTCCCTTTATGTGAAAGGGAGACAATTCAACTTATTCCTTCATCTTTAAAAACTGTGTTAGGATAGGCTAAGTGCTTGGTGACTGGCCAGTACTGTACATGTATTCATTTATAATAATAAAAAAGTAAAAAATATATATATATTTTTTTACTATGTGATCCTACTTACGAATTTTTGACATACGAGCGCCCCCTAGGGACGGAACCCGCTCGTAAGTCGGGGACTACCTGTATTATGTAGTAATAACATGATATGTATGTAGTGATAACGTGATATTATGTAGTAATAACGTGATATTATGTAGTAATAACATGATATGAAGTAATAATGTGATAGTATGCAGTAAAAACATGATATTATGTATAATAAAATCTCGCTTTTTGGGCTCAGCAACATAATAACAATGCACCCAAGTTTTAATGTGCCCCTTCTCGCCATGAATCTTCAAACCTTTCAAAACACAGGGCTAAAAAAGGACCCCACATGGTTCCTATTGTTCAACCTGTATCCACTGTGCACATGTTCATGTAGAAAACCCCTCACATGCATGACATTAAAATTAAAATTAAAGCAGATAATGTCACAGCAAGAACTGAATATCATTATGAAGGAAAAAATAATTTTGTTCCTTTGAGATAACGTTAAAAAAAATGGGATTGGAGTGTGATGATCCTGCACGTTCCACGCCAGGAGTGAAAGGCAAACAGGAGATCCGGCAGCACACGTTCTCTTTCTGTTTTCCAGTCACTCCTCAAGATAACAGCCATTGTAAGGGGGGAAATAAAGGAGAGAAAGAGGGAGAAAAAGTCATTTCTCTGATTTATTTATGATGCAATGAAGGTATGCTGAACGCATCAGAACATGCAGCAGTGGTCATGCTGTCAGGGAAGATGAAGTGTCTTCATAGTCGACTGAGCGAAGAGCAAGGAAACGAAAGGGGGCGAAAATTAGAGAGATGGAGAGAGAGAGGAGGGTAGCTATGCTGCAGAAGGGTGTTAACCATCTCATCTCTACCGCACCACCGCACTCGCCACAAAATGGCTACTTCGTTCCTTCTGACGGCCGGCGCCACGAGGGGGGCCATCTGAGCCACCGCCATCTCATCTCCCACCTCCGTAGCCTGTTCTTCAACCTCAACCATTTTTCATATTCATGGACTGTTTTCAACAACAGTCTGCTGAGCAGCTTCTCACATGCACCATTTTCCACCAAATGGGATTTGTTAAATACTCCTAACTTTTTTTCAAATCTCAGTTTAATGTTCTGGTAAATTACAGAAGTACCTTCAGTTTCACAGCATAGTTTGCCTCTGCAGCCCTTCCACATCCAGAACAACACAGAGAAGGTGAACAAAGACAGAATCAGGGGAATGTTGGTATGACGCTGTATTGGCAAGAAATTTGACTGTATGTGGAAAGGAGTAGTAAATTACCTTGATGTACAGGTTTACATGATATAATGAAAGATTTGCATGTATGAATGTTAAGCAGAAATATGAGCAAAACAGTACAGGTGCTACAGAAAACACAAATGTGAGCTGATGTCTAGGACAACATCACCCTCTGCAGGCAAGAGGAGCACAAAGAGGAGCACAAACCAAGATGCAATCATGGTAGTTTTTCGCTTTCCAACAACTTGATGACATTGTGTTCGTATTTATAACTTTTACATTTATGCACTTTAGATAACAGAAACATGCACATCCAAAAATTAAAATCAGTTTTTAAATCTGATCAAAAGACAATGTAAAAATACAGTATACCAAACACGCAGCAAACCTTAGCCATCTCAGGTTTCTTCAGTCTTATTTTCACTTTTGTAATTTTGCCTTTATGTTCACAATAACACATATACAGTAGTTTGTTTAAATCACTTTGACATAAGTCTGTACCACACAAGCCAAGAGTTAGTGAAAAGTTATACTGTTTTGTGTTCGGTCACAGAAAAGGTTGAGAATTCTTACTTTGAAAACAACATGGGTCACTTTTTTATATCGCACACAGGCTAACGTACAGACTGGAGGTGAAAATGTTCTGAAAGTTTTGACCTGTTGATTTGCACGGTGAGGCTGTACGTGATAAACAGTCAAACAGACACCGGTGTTATTCATAATACTGTATTAAAAAGTACTTACCGTATATATCGCCTTTCTATCTTATCAAGATATTCAAGCTCTTTACAACCCAATATGTGCCCTCATTTACCCATACAGCACTCTACTATATCTCTACAAAGACTAATCAGTGCTTTATCACATTCATACACTCAGGGGACATACATCTGAGGCAATGCGGGGTTCAGTGTCTTGCCCAGGGACTGCTAGTGGGATTGAACCCCAAACTCTTGCATTGGAAGACGATTGCTCTAACTACTCAGCCGCAGCTGCCCTATATTTGATTTGATTTGATTGATTTATTCATTCATTTTATAATAAAATACATAATATACACATAAAAGAAGAAAAAAAACAAGTATAAAATGAAAGGCCGCAGATTGAAGAAAAAAAATCTTATTTTATCTGCCCCTTATCTTTCTAACAAACAATTCATACAACCAAATTCTTTAATTTCCAAAAGAAATGAACAAAGCTTTTAACGTCCAATACAACATACAATTTCTAACTTAAACTAATTTAGATATAGGATTTTAACAATTTAAACTTAATCATTCTCTTAAATATTGCCATTGATTTAGCCTCTTTAACATCATTCTCCAAAACGTTCCACAACCCAACTCCCTGAACCATGGCTGATCTTCCCTCAAACTTGTTCTAATTTGTGGCTTTACACATATATCTTTCCCCTTTAAATGGTAACAACTCGTTCTTTTGACAAAATACCTCTGAATATTTGAAGGCAGTGTATCATTCTGTGCTCTATACATAACTAACAAAATATTATAATCGACTAAATCGTAGAACTTCAACAGTTTCGTTTGACAAAATAATACATTTAATGGATGATTATACTGCTTTCTTGTAATAAGTCTAACAACTCTTTTCTGTAAAATAAAATGTGGCATTGTAATTGATTTACACGCTTTTCCCCAAACGCTAACACAATAAATTAAATGTGGAGCAATGAATGTGTTATACAACAAAATTAATGCCTTATTATTCAAAAGATCTCTGACTCTGTAAAATATAGCATTGGACATATGACCAGAACAATTATCATTGTGCCGTTTTGGAGCAAATGAAATGCTGCCTCTGTTCATATTTATCTCATAAAATGTGTCTCACCTTCAGATGAGGCAGGTTTAAAAATGTCACTACCTGACTTATGTTTGGACTGTTTTTGTCCCGTTGAGCTCTATCTATCCATCCAGCCATTATCTTTTGTCTGCTTAGTCCATTTTGGGTCATGCGAGTCACCGGTGCCCATGTCCAGCAATCACTGTGTGAGGGGCGGGGTACACCCTGGATGGGTCGCAGGTCCATCACAGGGACACATAGAGACAAATGAGACAAACATTTACTCTCTCACTCACACCTAGGGACAATTTAGAGTTCCACTGAGCTCTATGAATTGTCAAGAAAAATATTAGCTTCATCCAAACCATCCACATGTCTGCTAGATCCCACCCCAACCAGACTGTTTAAACACATGTTTCTCTTAATAATCACATCTTGGGATCTGCTTGATTTGTCTCTAATAAATGGTTACGTACCACAGAGTTTTTAAGATTGCTGTAATTAAACTTTACTTAAGAAACCTCTTAATTCAGGAATTCTGACCAATTATAGACCTACATCTAATCTAACTTTATTCTCAGAAATTCTAGAAAAAAAAAGTTGCAAGTCAGTTGCGTGATCATCTGCAAAGAAATCATCTGTTTGAAGAGTTTCAGTCAAGGTTTAGAGCTCATCACTGGTGAAAGTTACAAATGATATTCTCATGGCCTCTGACAATGGACATGTGTCTACACTGTTCCTGTTAGACCTCAGGGCCACATTTGATACAGTTGATCACAATATTCTACTACAGCCACTTGAATATGATGTTGGAATTACAGAAACAGTTCTAAATTGGTTTAAATCACATTTATCTGATAGATTCCAATTTGTAAATGTAAATAATGAATCTTCTTCTTACACCGAAGTTGTTCATGGAGTTCCTCAGGGTTCAGTGCTTGGACTAATACTTTTTACCTTCCATTAGGTAAAGATATTAAACAGCATGAGTGGGATACATTTCCATTATTATGCTGATGGTACACAGTTAGATTTGTCCATGAAACCCAATGAATAAAGTTGGTTACTTAGACTACAAGCATACATAAAAACCTGGATGACCCTAAATTTTCAGCTTTCAATCTTAGACAAGATAGGTTTTAGTTTTTGGACCTGAGCATCTTAGGAATACATTTTTCAGTCTTTCTCCCTCCTTGGATGCCATTAATCTGCCTCCAGCTCTAATATTAAAAATCTTGGTGTTATTTTTGATCAGGAGATGTCTTTTATCCCACACATTAAAAACGTTACTAGAACCACCTTCTTCCACCTGCGTAATATCACTAAAATTAGAAACATCTAAAAAAAAAACTGGTTCATGCATTTGTCCCGTCTAGACTGGAATGTTGCAATGGTTTGTCGCCTGGGTGTCCAAAAACTTCTTTAAAACGTCTTCAGTTGATCCAAAATGCTGCTGCCAGAGTCTTAGCTCGAAATAGTAGGAGAGGTCACATCTCTCCAGTTTTAGCTTCTCTCCATTGGCTCCTTGTCAAGTCCAGACATTAATTCAAAATCTTACTTCTAAACCTACAAAGCTCTCAACAACCTAGCTCCATCTTATATTCTAGATCTTATTGTCCTACATTTTCTTAACAGAGCACTCCACTCTCAGACTGAAGGCTTATTTGTCGTTTCTAGAGTTATCAAAATCAGAATGGGAGGAAGATCTTTCAGTTGTCAGGCTCCTCTCTTGTGGAACCAACTTCCTGTTTCTGTCCGTGAAGCTGACACATTGTCCAGTTTGAAGACTGGGATCAAGATTTTCCTTTTGGATAAATCCTATAGTTAGAGTTGGCTTGGGTTCCCTGAGCTATCCCTTAGTTATGCTGCTATAGGTTTAGACTGCTGGAGGACAAATTGTCCTCATTTCCTCTCTCTGCTACTGTCTTTACTTACACTACCAATTTGTATTTGTAATTATTTCTATCTCAACATGTTTTTGGTATTTCCTCCTATAGAAAGTTCACCTGGACCTGTCATTCTGTGTTTGTCTGTTTCTACTTCCTGTCCTCTCAAACCCAGCCAGTCGAAGCAGATGGCCGCTTGTCCTTAGCCTGGTTCTGCTGGAGGTTTCTTTCTGTTAAAAGTAAGTTTTTTCTTTCCACTGTCTCCTTTGTGCTTGCTCAGGATGGGAGACTGTGACAAAGTGAAGATTCAACACACTCTGCTGCTTCTTTAGATAGAGAACTTTACTAATTGGCCTTTATGGGCGGCCGTGGCACAGTGGTAATGGCAGTCGACCCCCGATCGGAAGGTTGGAGGTTCGAATCCCGCATCCGCCCACCATGTGTCGTTGTGTCCCTGGGCAAGACACTTAACCCCAAGTTGCTCCCGGTAGGTCTGGATGGCGCCTTGCAAGGCAGGCTACCACTACCGGTGTATGAATGTGTGAATGAATGGGTGGATGGCTGGTATTGTAAAGCGCTTTGGGGCTCCTCACAGGGGGCTGGAAAGCGCTATATAAATAAGCTCCATTTACCATTTTATAATGTATGTGAAAGTTTCTGTTTAGTGTCCTGAGACAACTTTGTTGTGACTTGAAGATACAGAAATAAACTGAATTGAAAGGAACTGAATATCTGTCCTGTATTAATGACAGGTTAACACAATGGCCATTTCCACCTATAAAAACGTACTTTTAAAGTGTATTTAATGATACATAAATTAAGTTTTAAAGTGTTTTTCAATTAATGTTCAATGATGAATACTAAAAAAAACCTCATTACTATTACTGATGTTTGTAGTTTTATTGTCCTGAAAATCAATATTTTGCTTTATTCAGATAAAAAATAAGCTTATTATACTTTGATAAGAAACATTTGCACCACACATCTGGCAGAAAAGTAAATAGTATTTTTAACATTTTTGGGATGGTAGTGGGGGGTGTAGTTTGGTCATTGCATTAAACAATTTAAAAAAAATCTGAAAGTTAACCCATCAAACTCCAGTATTTCTACATTATGATTCTGCTCAGAAAATTAAAATATATATATAAACCTGTTAGAAAAAAAATCTGAGATTTTATAGTTCCATTTTGATTCCAACTTATCCAGAGATTGGCCCGCACTTTCCCCTTGTGTGTTATAAATGACTTTGCAGCTGAGCCTCTGAATCAGCGGATGCTTTTCCACAAGCCCTCAACTCCAAGGTTATTTCTTCAGGATTTCCTTTAAGTTCTTTAAAGAAGAGCTGGCATTTGGAATACATATTATACATTAAAACTCAGTCAAATAAACTAACAAAAGTTGGGAGATCAGCAGCATCAAAGCATTCCTGGACCGGCTCAAACCGCATGATGAGCCCGGTGTCTTTGTGAGCAGAAGCTCCGAGATGTTCGGCACTTTTCTGAGCCTGGCTTTGGATTTTTCTTTTTTCTTTTTTTCTACAAGATTATTTTTTGGTCTTTGAAGCCCGGAAACCACCTGCTTCAATTCCAACGGTGCTACTGCTTTGGTTTCCAGGCTTTGGTTCCATTGGTCAAAATAAACAGCTTCTGTAAGCCTTACCCTGAGGGAAATTCTTCTTTATTACTGACCAAAGTCTTTGCAGAAGCCGAGCTCAAAGATCCTCCAAAAAAAAGGGCACTAGTAAATATGCCCCCTGCAAAACATGAAATATTTATAAGCATTACTAGAAATCTGAAGTAAATCTATACGTACGAACAAGTCAACAAGTGTATTTTCTGCAACAGCAACTATAACTTCAGAAAAATCCAAATTCAGTCAATATTAATGACAAGTGCCACCACTGCATGCAACAGCAAACACCCACTTCTGCTTTTTACAAACAAGAGACCAAATGTATGAAGCAGGCAGCTGAATAAAATCTGCCCTGCCCCTTCGTGACAACATACAACACTTATTATCTGAAATATTTGACCATAATCAGAGGTGGCATCAGCACTGTTAAAATTGTAAGGGTCATGTATTTGGAAACTACCTGCAAGTAAGTTGACCAAATATTATAAGAAAATATTTTTTGTTATCTTCACAAACTGCAGGCGTTTCCTTGAAACCTGTTTCACTCAAACAAAGAAACTTTACAAAAATCACACAAAAGACTAAAATGAATCCAAGTGTGTTCAAGTGTACTTTTTAAGAAAATGATGATTTTTAAGCAAAAACATAACCACATAGTGCATTAGATGTTAATGAGCCACAAAGGATCCTAACATTTGTTAAGGAATTTTAAAGGGATCATCTTGTATGATATTTTTTTTGCAACATTCATATATTTGGTTTGAAATCAAATTTGATATGGTTTTTGTTTAATCATGATAACTTATTACCTCTCATTTTAAACGTGTTTATTTTATTACCACCATATATCTGCACAAACTTCCCATCATTTAAATCAAACAGAATTCCTAAAAAGTACAAAGCAAGGGGAAAAAATAAGTTTCTCTCTGCAAATTTTGCTACAGAGCAATTATATACAGTACAAGTCCATAGCTAAAATGTATGGGGTGCCATTTGTAAAGTTACACAATCAAAAATTAACAGTAATTTTTTGGTTGATTTAGCCTTTCATAAGAAAAAAAGTTTTTTTTTTTCTTGGACAGTTATATTTTCACCATGTTATTCATACATTTGTATTTGTAAATGCCATAGTTCACAAACTAAATACTTAACTTGCAATTTAAATATTTAGTTAGCAAGCTAAATATTTAGCTCCACACTAAATATTTAGTTTACAAACTAAATGTTTATATCCAAGTTAAATGTTTAATATACATACTAAATATTTAACTTGCAATTTAAATATTTAGTTAGAGAACTAAAGATTTAGGTGTAAATTAAATATTTAATTTCCAAGCTAAACATTTATTTTACGAGCTAAATATTTAATTTCCAAAATAAATGTTTAACTTGCTAGCTAAATATTTAGCTTGCTAACTAAAATTTTCAATTGCAAGTTAGGTATTTAGTTTGTTAACTAGATATTTAGCTTGTAAATTAAATATTTAGTTTGGAGCTATTGATACTGTTGCTGTTGCTGCCTTTGATACTGTTGTGTTGACCATGCAATCTTATTAAACAGGCTGCAAGTTCTGGCTGGTATTTCTGGCTCAGCTTTGGTCTGGCTCACATCATACCTCTCTCACATTACTTTCTGCATCAAGACAGACAGATTCTCTTCTGACTATGCCCCTTTAAATTGTGGGGTGCCTCAAGGTTCAGTTCTGGGTCCACTTTTGCGTTGTTTTCCTTTTTATATTATCCCACTCGCCAGCATTGTTCTACCCTTTTCTGATATTTATCACATTTATGCTGATGATATTCAGTTGTATTTTTCGTTTAAACCACACCAGCTGGACATGTTATCCATCCTTGTCCAATGTTTGTCCCGTATAAGTGATTGGCTCGCCAGTAACTTTTTGGTTTAAACCAAAGTAAGTAAGACAGAGACTTTGATTTCTGCTCCCAGTCATCTTCACTCAAAAATCAATCAGATAATTACCTCTTTCTGCCAGCAGCCAAAGCAAAAGTAAAACATCTAGGAGTCACATTTGAATCATCATTGGGTTTTGAGTCTCACATTAGGACTATTTCCCGTTCTTGTTTCTTTCATTTAAGAAACATTTCTAAAATATGACCTATGGTCTCCAGAGTTGACCTAGAGAAATATGCTGGTGAAGATTCTCAGTCGTCCAGGACATGATGAAATCAAAAAAGGCGTTCAATACAGGATCAACTGGACTTTATTTGTTGCAGAAAACGTTTCGACTTCTGTCCAGAAGTCTTTTTCAATTCTGAATGGAAGCTGTGAGAACGAGAAGTTTTATACAGGCTTACAAGTCACGCACCAACATATGAAATTGGAAACTGAAATAACACCACAAATTAACTAACATGCCCATTCTATTTAAATTGACAAAACGACACATCCCAGCTTAACAAAGGGGGTTTGTAACACATACATGTAAATTGAAAGATCACACCTTAACAGTAGGAGGTTCCCTTGAGGTCTCTGTTAGAAGACACAAAACTGTATGTAAATTGACAAACAACACCTCCCAAACAACAACAGAGGCTACTCAGAGAACTTTGTTAGTCTAATTTACAGACAAGGCATCCCTGCTCCCATCCGGTGTAAAACGTTTCGGAATCAAATCCAAAACTGAGTTATAAGTCTTAGACAGTTGAAATCTCAGACCTCCTCCTCTGTTAAGAGAAGGTTTTTCTCTCTTAACATACACAGCTTCCTTTACCCCCCTCTCAAACCATCTGTGTTCTCTGTCCAAAATTTGAACATTCTGGTCCTCAAAGGAGTGTCCCTTGTCCGTGAGGTGGAGGTGAACGGCAGAGTTTTGTCCAGAGGAGGTTGCTCTCCTATGTTGAGACATTCTTTTGTGGATAGGTTGTTTCGTTTCTCCGATGTAACGGTCTGAGCAGACTTCGCTGCACTGGACTGCATAAACCACCCCACTCTGTTTGTGTGTGGGGGTTCTGTCCTTCGGATGCACCAGCCTCTGTCTGAGAGTCCGGCTGGGTTTGAAGTGTACTGGGATGTTGTGTTTGTTAAAAATCCTTCTGAAATTCTCTGAGACTCCAGCAACATAAGGAATTGAAATCAAAGAACTCCAACAAGGCCGGCAGCAGACCAGCGAGCCCTGGTTCCCGGCCTTGCCCCAGCAAATGCGGCTACTTCATTTCATCATCAGACACACACGATGCCTGCCCGATTTGCTTGGGAATGGTCCACGCCAAGACAGCTTTGGAATCCCCTGAGTCGTGCTCTCACTGCATTCAGCTGCGTGAGACAATTCAACGGAGACGCGTGGACTTCGTGGCCAAGGCAGTTCCACTGCGGGAAGGGACCCTCTCCTCTCAGAGACTCTCACGCCTACAGCGGAGCTGGAGGCGAACGAGATGGACAGCGGAGCACTAAGCTGGGGCAACAGAATGGATCTTCAGAGCCCCAACAGGGACACAAGGACCGACTTCGACATGAGGGACATGATGCAAGCCGACGAGCTGTCGCTGACAGCCTCCGGTGAGATAACGGGCGACGAGGTGGACAACGAGGAGGAGGGAGAGGCAGAAGACTTCTCTCAGGGAACAGTGGCTGCACAAGCGGAGTCGGATGGGTCCAGTCCTGCTTTGTTCGAGCTGTGCCGCAGAGCTGCAGAGGCGCTGAATGTGACTTGGCCAGAACCCCCACCTCGACAACAGTTGAGTTTGGCGGAGAACTACTTTTTCGCCAAAAAAACAGGCCGCTGTGAGACACAGAATGCCTGTCTTCCCGGACTTTCTGACAGAGCTGACGCGCTCATTGACAGAACCGAAGGCGCCCTTGACACTACCACTCTCCCAGTTCCGCGACATCGAGGGCATGGAGTCAGCAGGCCTGGACCACATCCCGTAGATGGAGGAGACTTTGGCCGCACACTTGGCCCCAAAGACATCGAGCTCGAAGCCCACGCTACCCAGCAAGCCGTGCCGCATGTCAGCGCTTCAACTTGAAAAGAGCTACTGCGCTCAAGGCCTCGCGGCTCGCGCCCTCAACACCGCCTCAATGCTGCAGGCCTATCAGGCCGAGAAGCTACAGAAGCGGCAGCAGACCACGTCAAAGAAAAAGGCAGCTGAAATACTGGACGAAGCACATAGAGCAGCAGACTTTATCCTCAGTCTCACCGGTACAGCAGCCATCGTCCAAGGGAAGTGTATGGCTGAAACGGTGATTGCAAAACGCCATTTATGGCTTACATTGACTGATGTCCCTGAGAGCCAGCGTTCCTCATTTCTCTACCATGCCATAGAGCCGTCAGGTCTGTTCGGCAGGGCCCTGGAGAGGATCCAGAGCAGATGTGATCAGAGGAGAAAACAGGAGGAGGCCCTACGTGAAGGCATGCCCAGAAAGCATTTCTCACAAGCCAGAGACTCGAGCCATCAAAGAGGCCCACAGCAGCGCCACCACTCTCTCACACGATGCCCAGCTCAAAAGAGGCCGACACTCAAGGTCGAGCAACGGCCCAAACCCGCCTCAAAGCAGCACGGACACACTCCTCAGACAGGCCACGCTTAGTCGAAGCAGAGGTTCGCCCCAGGCCAAACGGGTTACCCCAGATCTTTGTCAGCGGTGCGAGAGAGAAAGCAGAAGTCAGCCTGATCTAGAGCTGTCCCTACACCATTTCAGGCACTTTCACCCATCAGGAAAAAGAAAGGCCAAACTTTTAATGCCAGTATCTGTGAAACCCCGATTAACAGGTTCAGAACGTTTAAACACACAAAAACTCTCAAATGTTTGTGTAATAAAGAGCAATTGTTGTTTGCACATGACAATAAAGTCTCAAACTGCTCAAAATGTTCTGTGTCACGATTCAGCATTAAAGGGAAAACCCTACCATTTTTTAATGCAAACAGAGTCAATAAAGAGCACGGGGAGCCGTCTCACACACTGCATTTTCGCATTTGCCAGCCCTCAATGGCCCGGGCCGTCCCTGGGTGGCTCTGGGCCACCCGCGTTCATTACGCATTTGCCGCAGAGCCGCCTTGAAGTGGGTGGGCAGTTCTCTGGAAGTGGGTGGGGTGCTCTCTTCACGTGGGTGGAGTGTTCGTGTTTTAAAAAAAATTGTTAGCTGGATATATATATATTAGTGTTTCTGAGTTAAATTTTTGTTAATAACTGATCACAAATCAGCTTATGTTACAACGTAAATAACACGAAGCGCACACCCATTTCCGCCTTTCCGACCTGAATGTCATTAAACAATAACTAATATTGTCTAACTGTTGCGCGCAGCCAGGGTTTTAAAATATAACTAATAATCTCTAACTTCTACGTGCAGCTAAAATGTTAAGAGGAGTGATTCCTATATGGGTAAGGTGGACACCTGAAAATCCAGTCCGCTGTTTAGCTCAAAGCGTTAGAGCACTGTCGTTTTGACCAGGAGAAGCGGGTTCGCTTCCCGCCTGGGACAAAGTTATTTTACTTTTTTTTTTTTATTGGAGTAAATAAAAAGGAGTTTGTTAACCAAACAAACTCCTTTTTATTTAAAAGAAAATGTGAATAAAAAAAAAAAAGTAAAATAACTTTGTCCCAGGCGGGAAGCGAACCCGCTTCTCCTGGTCAAAACAACAGTGCTCTAACGCTTTGAGCTAAACAGCAGACTGGATTTTCAGGTGTCCACCTTACCCATATAGGAATCACTCCTCTTAACATTTTAGCTGCACGTAGAAGTTAGAGATTATTAGTTATATTTTAAAACCCTGGCTGCGCGCAACAGTTAGACAATATTAGTTATTGTTTTAGTTATTGTTTAATGACATTCAAGTCGCGCTGAAAGGCGGAAATGGGTCCGCGCTTCGTTGTTATTTACGTTGTAACATAAGCTGATTTGTGATCAGTTATTAACAAAAATTTAACTCAGAAAAACTAATTCAGCTAACAATTGTTTTAGGGGTTTCTGTAGTTAAATTTGAATGAAATTCAACCCTCGCGCTGAGGTTGTTTGAATGAGTCCCGCCCCTGCTGCAAACAACGAATCAAATGTGAGCAGTACATGACGTGAAACTGGGTCCGTGGGGCCGGGCCCGATAGAACCACGGTGGACATGGTTCCAGAACAACGGTGGATCCCGGGCGGAAAAGGTAAATGCGAACACGCCGATCCCGGGTTAGAAGCTGGGAGAGCCGGGGAGGGCTGGCCAATGCGAAAATGGCTACAGTCGGCCACCCCGCCTCTGATAAGACTCCACTTGTCAAAAGGCCCAATGAGCCCTCACGGGGGACAGGGGGCGATCTGTCACAGTCAGACCCCCGCTCCCTCCGGAGGGACAAACAGGCCCGTATTCGAGCAGAGAGGAGGGGGCCACATCACCCCCCACCCCTCGACTCAATTGAAGTCACGAGTAAACATGCCCTTCAGGCTCGTACTGTAGCTCACGCGAGAGCCTGGGCAACGTGCAGCCCATTGCAATGGGTCATGGGTACCGTAGTTCACGGGTACCGCCTACAATTCTTCAGACGTCCACCCCCCTTCTCGGGGGTGATTACATCAACAATGAGCTCAGCTCAAGCATCCGTCCTAAAGGCTGGGGCATAGCTGCGCGCTGGCGCGAGCGCGGCGCCCCGTTGTGTGAGCGCCGTGCGTGCGCCGCTGCACAAGCCCTTTGAACGTTCGCGCGAACGCGCCAAGCTCTTTTTTTACGACCGCGCACGCTTGCGCGGTGTCTCACAATAAACTGCCCTGGTGGCGGACTGTTTTGTATGACACACAAATGAATTAAATTCCTCTTCTTTATCGCTGATCGGGCCTTTTCTTTTGTTTTTTTGCCTAAAGTCAAGTAATCGCTTGAAGCGGTCACCATTCACTTCCTCCTCCGATGAGGAGGAATGAATGAACTTGTCACGAGTGAACTAAACTCATGTCCAACGTGGATGCGCAGGTTCTAAACATTTCCTGGTGTGCTTGTCTGCTGTGTGGGTTGAAGGACCAGCGCTCCCTGTTTTAATTTTAATTTTTAGGACTTTTTTATTAACATATAAACACAGAACAAAGCTGCACAGCCCTCTGCCTTTTCTTCTCAGACCCGACATTCTTCTCAGACCCGACCTGTCAATCAAATCAGTAGGCTGTCAGCAAATGACCAATCAGCGACCTCAATTTGTCCCGTAGCTAAACGCTCCGCCCTGCTTCTGCTCAAATGACATCAAGTATTTGGAGCGAAAACGTTGGAGCCACACGCTGCTTCACGCTGAGCTCTGCTGTGAACCCCCCACGCACAGCACACGCGCGTGGCGCGGCGCTCGCTCGAGCGCGGAGCTTTGCCCCAGCCTTAAGGAAGTAAATACGCTTGTTGCTTCAAAAAGGAGTTATCAGAGCCGTTCCCCCATGAACAGGGGCCATTACAGCAAATTCTTTGTGGTCCTAAAGAGGGGGGGGGGAGGCTGAGGCCCATCCTGGATTTAAGATTTTTGAACAAACGACTGAGATCGTTCCAGTTCAAAATGTTAACATTGCGTCAGGTGATTCACTCTGTACGCCAGGGGGACTACTTCTGCACAGTGGACTTAAAAGATGCATATTTCCATGTGAACATCTTGCCAAACCACAGAAAATTCCTGCGTTTTGCATCTAAGAATGCAACATTCGAATATTTTGCCCTGCCTTTCGGGCTCTCGACGGCCCCTAGGGTATTTACAAAATGCCTCGAAGCTGCCCGAGCCCCCACGAGGAGCTAGGGCATCAGAATTTTGGATTATCTTGATGACTTATTAACACCAGTACTACCCAAGTTTTTGTCATTTGACATTCTACCTATACTTCATATACCTTGTGACGACAGACGCCTCAAAGTCTGGGTGGGAGGGCATTTGCCGGAATCAGCACACCAGAGGTGTATGGTCTCCGCAGGAGGCGCAGCTCCACATCAATCAGCTGGAGCTGAAAGCTGTGTTCCTGTCCCTCAAACGCTTCTACAGGAAGGGTCTGATCACACATCAACATGTTTTGATAAGATCAGACAACAAGTGCGTAATCGCGCACGTCAACAGGGAGGGGGGGACACAATCCCCCTCCTACTGCTGACCCAAAAGCTTCTCAAGTGATGCAGCTCATGAGTGCTGTCACTCAGAGCAACACACCTGCCGGGGAAGCTGAACTATGGGGTAAACACTCTCTCAAGAGGAGTGCCCCTCTCAGCAGAATGGCGTCTTCACACATGTAACATGAACCAGTTGAGGGGGCATGTTGGTTCTCCTGGTCTGGAGTGCTTCGTGGAAAAAAATTATCGATAGAAGAGACAGCCCACGTAATTAAATCCATTTCCAAATTGCTTCGAGTGAGCACTGAAGAGTTGCAGACGAGATAAAAATGCAAAAGCAGGGAGGAGGAAAACTTTAGGGCAGGAGAGGAGCAGAAAGAGAAGCGACCTGCTTCGCCAAGAGCCGGAATACTCCATATTCCTGTAATTTAGCCCAGCTTCTCACCTTCCTGTAGGACCTGCTGGAAAAAGGCAGCTCCTTTTCCACTATTAAAGTCTTTTTATCTACTGTTTCAGCGTGCCATGAAGGATGGGGAGGCAGATCACCCGGTGCCCACCCTCTCATGATCCGGTTCATGAAGGGCGTGCTGAGAAAAAGGCCTCCAAGCAGGGTTTCAGCCCCACAGTGGGACCTGTCACTCATGCTGGACGCCCTCTGTCAGCCTCCATTCGAGCCTCTGCAGAGTATTACCAGTGGTGGGCAACGCTAATCAAAAAATTAGTTCCGCTATTTCTAAAGCACTAATTTATTTATTTAGGTCCGCAATTTCAAAAGCACTAATGTCTTATGAAAATTAGGGGAAGCTAATTCTAATCCGCTAATTAAATTCAACAATTGGTAGCAGCAAGTTATGCAATATTTGCACTACACTGCCAACTAGCGGTGCATGAACTGTTATACAGTAAGTTGTTTGAGTTTCAGAGTATTTAGTTTGGTTCTCTTCAACAGGTTTGACAAGGACAAAATGTACCCATTCCAAAGTCTGTTAGCTAAACTGCAGACATATTTGGCTGTTTTTTTTTTCTTCTTTTGTTACTTTTAGTACCACTAGATCGCATGTGTCAAACTCAAATCCGGCCTACCATAACCGTTTCTGTGGCTCTCTACACCCTAGAACTTCAAGATAACAGTTGTAAGCATGTTGCTCTCAGGTGGTGGGTCCCCATCCCTACACTCCCTGGTCTCTCTGTTAATTGTCTTGCTTATCTCCTCCATTTTGTTGTCCAGGTGTTTGTGATTGTCATGCTGTGTGTTCATGTACCTGTATATAAAGTCAGGGATTTTTTAATTGATAAAGCTCTGTATATGTTGTATAACACAATCATTGTTCCACATTTAATCTATTGTATTGAGGTTTGGGGAAAAGCGTGCAAAACAATTACAAAGCCTGTTTTTATTTTACAAAAGAGAGCTGTAAGAGTAATCACCAGAAAACATTTCAGTCACCCATCAAACACCTTGTTTCTTCAGCTAAATTTATTGAAATTCCAGGAATTGGTAGAATATAGTATTTTATCAGTTATGTATAGGGCTCATAATAACACATTACCTTTAAATATCCAAAGAAATTTTATAAAAAGACAAAGTTATTACAATCTCAAAGGGACAGATATTCATCAAACCACAATTCAGAACCAGCTTAAAGGGACGGTCTACCTCAATTCAGGGAGTTCGATTGTGGAATGTTCTGGAGAGTGATGTTAAAAATGCAAAATCAATGTATACATTTAAGAAAAAGGTCAAAAAGGACTTGCTCAAAAACTATATATGATGTAGCTTAGTGTGTTTGTGTACTTATGTTGTACTTATGATGTAGCTTAGTGTGTTTGTGTATTACAGTTAGAAAAATTTAGTAGAGTTATTCATTTTGTGATGTAGTTTGAAGGTTATCATTGGTTGAACAAACTGTGAAATAAGGGGCAGATATAATAATATAATATCATCTTCTTTCTGCTCCTTTCATTTTATCCTACTTGTATTCTTGTATCTGATGAAACTGTTTTGTATTGTTCTTTTAAAATGAATGAATAAACATCAAATCAAATCAAAAATAAGTCTGTATCTCTGTGTTTATCGTTGTCCTGGCATTGTCTCCTGTTGCCTCTGTCTCCTGAGTTCCTTGTGATTCCCTGAGTATGTAAGTTTGCTGCCCTGTCAGCTATTTTATGTTCTTAATTTCTGTGGCCGTCGCGGACGCCATTTTGAAGAGTGCTAATGACGAACTACTTTTTTTAATCCAGCAGATTTGACCATTTCGTGAAACTCTCAAGCTCAGAAAAACTTGTGCTATAACGTCAGCTATGAAATATATTTTTTCTCAGCAAAGAAATAATTGTTTTACTGTGTTTTGTTGTAAAATCCTGGCTTCTGTGCCGTTGGGACGCCATTTTGAAGAGTGCTAATGGCGAACTTCTTTTTAAAATCCAGACGCGTCGCGTAGGCCGCTGAGAAACATCCACAAGTTCACCCTCCATGTTAAAAAGTCTTCGTCCGACTCTTCGAAAACAAGAAATAAGGCTGCAGAGTAACACACTGGCTGCTAACTGCTAGAGAGAGAGCACACACCAAGAGACTGAGGGGGACGCTTTTTTGTCACGGACCACATCCGGCGCTGACAGGATATAGTCTGTTAGCAGTAGTCCGAGCTCGTAAATAAGTTTTTTCATTTTTACTGATAGATAATTAGTTATTAGCGGTACTGCATTTTAAATGAAAATAGCACAAATCCGCTTATGAATTATAAAAGTTAGTCAATCCGCTGTAAAGCTAACAAATAGTTTAGGTCCGCTATAAGTGGATTAGCGCTTTAGCGCTCCCTAGCGGTCGAAGGCCCACCACTGAGTATTACGACTGACATGCTGTCCTACAAGACCGCATTGTTCTTAGCTATGTGCTCGGCTAAGCGTGTGGGCGACCTACACTCACTGTCAGTCCATCACCTGTGCACCCAGTTTGCTCAGGATGGGTCAAAGGTCACCTTGCGTCCAAACCCTGCATATGTGCCAAAAGTCCCAACTTTGAATTACAAAAGTCTGGGCTTTGAACTGTCTGCTTTTCCTCCTCCTCCTGTCCTGAGTGCAGAACAGAGACGTTTAAAGGCGCTCTGCCCTGTGCAGGCCCTGAGCACTTATATGGGGAGAACCAGCAGTTGGCGCAAAACAAACCAGCTGTTCATATGCTTTGCTTAACCGGTAGCAGGCAGAGCTCTGTCAAAACAACGCCTCTCCCACTCGGCAACAGAGGCCATTTCTAGAGCATACAGCAGCAAAGGTCAGCAGGTACCCAGTGGGGTGCATGCTCACTCAACTAGAGGCCTAGCCACGTCTTGGGCCCTATTTAAGGGTGTTTCAATAGCAGAAATATGTGCAGCTGCTAACTGGGCATCTCCAAACACGTTTATTAAACACTACAGCCTGGATGTTACAACTAGTGACATCACGCAGGCTGTGCTCTCCACCAAGGAGAAGTAAACATGTAAAGGCCTGACTGATTGAGGCTAAAGTTCGCAAAAGCATGCATTTCCAGGGCGTGTAGTATGTCCCCATATGTCATATGTTGTACCGCAGTGAACTGACTGATAAGGGAACTGGAGGTTATGCACCATAACCAATGTTCCCTGAAGGAAGGGAACAAGGTGCAACACATGTTTGCCCTTCCAATGCCCAAGCTCGGTGAAGTGCATGTTGAGACCGAACGTGAGGCGTCACCGTCTCTTATACCAGGGGGGCGGGGCCCCCTGGTGATGTGGACGCTTCACTTGCCTTAAAAGGCGTGACTGTATTGCTTCAGGTGAACCGCGCGGGGGCGCAATTCCCATATGCAATATGTTGCACCTTGTTCCCTTCCTTCAGGGAACATTGGTTATGGTGCATAACCTCCAGTTTGCCCCTGTATTTTCATTTTGCTGACTCTGTTGAGGTTTTTAAAAAACAACTAAAAACGCTTTTATTCGCTCAGGCTTTAATGTCATGATTATATTGTATTCTTTATTGATTTATATTTGTAGTTTTTATGCTTGTTTTATTCTTTGTATACTAGCATGTATTTTTATTGTACAGCGCTTTGTGATTTTATGTCTGTGATAAGCGCTCTAGAAATAAACTTACTTATACTTACTTACTATGACATTTATTAATTTATGAATAACATGGTGAAAATATAACATTGAAAAAAAAACTTTTTTCCTTATGAAAGTCTAAATAAACCAAAATATTGCTGTTCATTTTTGACTGTGTAACTTTACAAATGGCGCCCCATAAAAATGAGCGCCTGAAACATTAGATGCAATTGAATGCCAACAATTAGGCCATTTGAACAAACTCGTATTAATGCCTTCAAACCTAAATGCTTATGCATGCAAGTTCAAACTCTGGAGGCAAATGAGGTTTGTTCCACTGACAGGCTTTGTGTGTAAATCCTTTTTGTCGTCGCCTCTCTCATAAAGTGTCACTGTCCTGATTACCCCGCAGTGCAGTGGAGAAGTAAATGGGCGAGCATCAAAGGCAGGGAGCGGGGTGAGGTATGCGAATGAGATGCTCACTGACCCTGCCACCATCACAAAACACCAGTCGGATCTAATATCCTGACTGGCTGGGTGGGGGGTGGGGTGACTTGCTGCACATTAGATCTGTTCTGCTGCAACATCATCAACAATTTGTAAGGGGACCTAATCCACTACAAAAAATGTCCTAACAGCAATTATTGATGGTTGTTGGTATTTCTGCTATAAGGCTTTGTATGAATTGAGTTTTGTAGCTGACAACTAAAGAGCAGCTTTGACATCAATACAATAAATTAAATGTGGAACAATGATTGTATTATACAGAAAGTATATAGCTTTATCGTTTAATAAGTCTTTGACTTTGTACAGTACTGCGGTAGATTTAGATATTTTAATTTTTACAGAATTTATGTGCTGTTTCCATGACAGTTTATCATCAATAACACCCAAAAACTTCACCTCCCTTATTCTACATATCTCAACACCATCAATTTTGAAAGGAACATCAACAGTTTTCTTTTTATCACTAAATATCATATAATTAATTAGTATCCAGGTTTAATGATAACTTGTTTAATTTAAACCAAGTTTGTAATTTGACAAACTCCATCTTCATCAACTCAAACATCTGTTCTAAATCTTTACCCAAATAAAAAAAAGTGGTATCATCAGCTAAAAGAACACATTTAAGGAGTCCAGACACCTCCACTAAATCATTCACGTACAAGATGAACAACTTTGGTCCAAGTACAGAGCCTTGTGGGACTCCACATGTGATATTGCAGAGGTTAGCTCTTACATCATCTATTTGTACAAACTGTTTCTGTCTTTCAAGTAGCTACATACCCACTGCAACGCTGGTTCTCTAATACCATATTTTATTTTATTTTATTTTTATCAAGGAGAACGGTGTGATCAATTGTGTCAAATGCTTTTTTATCAACAAATACTGTATACTTACACAATGTTGCTTTTGATCGACAGCTGTGGTAACTTGTTCCATCAACTCCATTAGTCATTAGTGCCATGGATGTAGTTTTTTTTAAATCTAAACCCATACTGACTGTTACTTAAAATGTTATGTTTATCAAGAAATTGGTCTATTCTGGTCAAAAATACTTTTTCTAGAATTTTTGAGAAATGTGGTAACAAAGATAAAGGTCTGTAATTGTTAAATACACATTTATCACCATTTTTGAAAAGAGGTGTGATAATAAAAACCAATGTTCTAAAGGATTGTAAGGACAATACAGTACAAAATGAAGTTAAAATTTAGAACACAATTGTTTATTTTAGCCTCGTCATGTCCAATAAAACTTAACTTTTCCACATGAAGATCTGTCCGTCAAATATGTGCCGTTTTAATCATACCTGAGTTAAATGTTTTTTTTTAACTGCAACTTCAAAAACTTTTTTTTGTTCTGCAAACTTTTGTAAAAGTTAATTTCATGCTCATCCCAACATCTAACCCTCCACATGCCAAAAACTTTCTTGTGTACGTACTGAGAAATGAATTTGTTCTGCCACGTTGCAAAGACTCCAGCTCGGCGGTGCAGAGACAGGCCTCCGCCCGTGCACCGCGCCGCTCAGAAATCAGCTAAACGGACAGTGGCACCAGCAACTGACTGCATCTCACGTCTGCTCACATTAAACAAGAGGCTGAGGATGTTAATTAGGCAGAGTAAATTTACATCAACAAATTATGTAAGTGGCTACAAGAGTAACAAAGCGTGATACCAGTTAAGTCACAGTTTGGCGAGCGCTGCTCTGCCACTTCATGCTGATGTGGCCACGGTCGATCAAGCAGCGAAGCCTCAAATGCCAATTAGACATGAGTGGGTAATTGTGTCAGGTTGGTGGTGAGGGGGGGCTGGTGGCACAAGGGAGTATGTTACAATGTCCTGAGGCACTTTATGCTTCTTTCCTTCCCTGACTTAGCATGCGAAAAGTGCTAACAAACAAAGGTGCACACGCACACTGTATGCACACAAGAATACAGTGGAGTAGTTATGCTGCTTTAAATGGAAAGAACAAAAAAAAATCCAATAAAATTTCTTGGCTTTGTTGGGGGAAAAAAAAATAGCTGTTGAAAAAAATGAAACGCAGCTTTATTTCAAATCCATCAGAACAAGAAGAAACGTTTCATCTAAAAATGTTTGTTTCACATCATTCATGCCTAATGGGACTGGAAATGTTCCAACAGTTTCTCAGGGCGAACTTGAAGCAATCTAACAACAGGAACTTCAATATTTTCGTTGCGCTACAATACAGCTGGTTTGCTTTAAGCATGTTTTTATTCAAAACTGGTTGAAAGTACAAAATCTGTGTCAAGTTTTCACAAATAAAATTGTAGTTGTTGCATTTTGCTTTAAGAGCTTTATACAGTATCTGCTTTATGGGTTTTTATTCATGGGCTGCACGGTGGATCAGTTGGTAGAGCTGTTGCCTCTCAGAGAGAAGGTTGCCTGTTCAAATCCCTGGTCCGGGACATTTTAAAGCTCCACTGACATGTTCTTTTAACTTTTCAAAAAATGGCACAACATATATAAATATTAAGATAGACCTCTGACCGTTTTTGCTAAAATAATGTTAAATGAATGAAAATTTCTCTCAAAATAGTTTAAAATTAGCGCCGTTTCTTTAGACCGTAAATCCGGATCTTCCGGTCACGTGTCAGCATTCCTGTTTGTGACGTCACGTCCGATACTGAACTCTGCTCAAACGACAAAAATATAGACGCATCCGTCGAATTTAGCCATTTAAAACTACATTATAGCGAGCGAATTTTTGGAAAAAACGAAAAAAATACTGAGTTTTCATGTGTTTTTTCACTACAGTTAGCAAGTTAAGCATATAAACACACGTTTCCGATCATTTTTATGCACTCAAAAGTAGTTTTTAGATGAAAATAGAGTGTTTTTAGGTGCGCTGGCGAAATTTACGGACGTGACGTCAGAAACAGGAATGCTCACGTGACCGGAAAATCCGGATTTACGGTCTAAAAAAACGGCGCTAATTTTAAACTATTTTGAGAGAAATTTTCATTCATTTAACATTATTTTAGCAAAAACGGTCAGAGGTCTATCTTAATATTTATATATGTTGTGCCATTTTTTGAAAAGTCAAAAGAACATGTCAGTGGAGCTTTAAGGTCAAGGTTTTCTTTATTATCATTCACATCTCATGTGGTACATGTGGTGAAACAAAACTGTGCACACAGGGTCCCAGTTACAGCCAACAAAGAGTAAATTTTAAAAGAAAAAAGTAATATGGTCTAAGATGTGAACTAAGAAATACTCTAAACACTTACTCGTAAAAAATAAAAAATAAAAACATGCCGAACAACAGCAGCACAAACATGAGTCTGTGTGAGCAGATGAGTACAAATGATTACAGCATCATGAAATAAATCAGCAGCATGAAATACGTATTTTGAAAATGTTTATTTTGAAAGCCGAGTTCCGACTTCCTTCCGGTTCGACAGAAGCAGAAAAATACAGGACCGGACCTTTTTGTTTGCACTGGCAGACCGACCGACGAGGAGGGATGAGCTAACATGCTAAGACCTCACTGTAAACGCCCTGGGCCGCGCGAAGCAATGGAAAACTACAGGCAGCTGCAGATGTTGGTGGAACAACGAGCTAACATGCTAACAGGCGGAGGAAGGCTTCACCAGCTCCTAGTAAGAAATTAACTATTTTTTCCTTCATTATGGCTCCAAATGCACAGTATGTGTTTTTTGAAAAATATGTAGGGTACTGTGTTAGGATAGGCTAAGTGCTTGGTAACTGTTCAGTACTGTACATGTACGTATGGGGCGGCCAGTGTGCATGTGGAAAAATGCAGACCACAGCCCTCCAAACGGAAATTAATGGTTCCTGTTCATTACAATTTCTTTTAACATGTTAAAAAAAAAAAAAAAAAAAAAAACACATCTGCCTTTTATGTGTTTTATTCATGTACTCTATACAGTGTTTTTCAAGCTTTTTTGAGCCAAGGCACAGTGTTTTCATTGAAAAAAATCCCGAGGCACACCACCAACCAAAATTGTAAACATAGATACACTGTATCCGCCTATATTAAATATATAGTCATTCTTATCAAAGTGTCTTGAATAGGAATGAAATAAACACAAAAATGTATTTTTATCATATTTTATATTTCTTATTTCAAATTGCACTTAACATGTCTTCAAAAATACACCCGAACAGTACCACAACAATGTGGTCTTAAATTTAAAGAGGTTGTAGAAGGGGGGGGGGGCTTTTTTGATAATTTCCAAGGCACACCTGACGATCACTCGCGGCACACTAGTGTGCCTAGGCACAGTGGTTGAAAAACACTGCTCTATGCTATTGCAACTAAAACTGTAACAAAATTAAATTTTACTAAAAAATAATTTTAATTTAGAACAATCTCTTAAAATTTGTACACTTTTATGAACAAAACAGGTGGCCCGGGGGCCACATCATGCTCATGGGTGAGCTCAGTCCAGCCCACCAATGAGTTCATTTAAAATTCAACTAGACCGGGCATTCTGTGTGGCTGCCCCCCGCCTATGGAACTGACCACCTGAGAGCTCCACTGGTTGACTTTAAAAACGGCTTGAAGACTTTTCTTTTTAAGCGAGCTTATACTCATGATTTTATCTTTGATCTTAGTTGATATTATTATTGATTTTACTTGTTTTATCACTTGTTTTATTTTTGATTTTGTTGCACTTTGTAGCACTTTGAGATTTTTGTTAATGAAAAGTGCGTTATAAATTAAATTCATTATTATTGTTATTATTATTATTAGATTTTATATTACAGCAAAAATCTGTAAGACACACTTTTAAAAATCTGAACTGACAAACGCTTCCATCAACCTGCAAATGGGCTGACTTAAAATAATACTAGACTTTAAATCATAAATTAAATTTGCATAATGACAAACTTGCTGAATGTTCAGACCCTGAGCTGTTGGCTTGTGGCCCCCTGAGCAATTTAGTTGAAAAGCCCTGCTATAAATAATCAAACAGGTTGAGTTCATTAAGCAACTCAACAAAACGATGTATTTTATTTTGTTTTACTTTTTTAATTTTGTAATTATTTATTGTAATAATTTTTTGTGGGGGTGGGGTATTATGCCCTTAACTCCAAAGCTCATAGAAAGAATCCACAATGATTTTTTTTAAATTAACGTTCAATAAAAGTACATACCATGTTTCAAATTGCCACTTTAGAATACAGTAATTATTTAATTAGACTGCTTTTCAGTTGTAATACGTCTCAGGAAGAGTGAACTCTTAATAGCCAAGCATGGTATTAGAATGCTAAAAGCAGAAGTAAAAAAGAAAAGAAAAAGTCTTTCCTCTCCATTAATTTGGTACTGGTTTCCATTAAGCCATGGAGTCTTTTTCTTTGCCTCTCACTCTCGCAGCAGGTCTTGATAACCCGGGATGCCCACCCACAATCCCACTATCTCGCCTGCCCTTGAATCTAATTAGCTCAGACCAGTCTTATGCCTCTGTAAATCCCCACATCCTAAAAAAAAATATCTTGGCAACATTCTTTCTCCTAATGGCTGCACAGCAAGAGGCATTTTCAACCACATTACCTCTTACTGAGTTACAGAGTCCCATTGTTCCAAATAAGACAAATTTAATCGATCCAGTCCATAAAAATCCCAGTGCCACTGTGAAAGCCCAGTTTCCTAGGGTTATTTATTTATTTATTTATTCATTCACTCGTTCCCTCTCTCTCTCTCTCTCTTCACCGTGGTGTGTTAAGGCCCGCATGAGGTGCAAGGAAATTAGTTTTACTCCACAAAAAAAAGGAAGGATGCGGAGAAAAAAAATTCTGAGGTTTCAAAATTAGATCAATGGTCTCAGCGATCAATCAAAGTCAGGGTTCCTCTGGTGTCGGCCTCGATCGCAACTTTGAAATGAACCTTTAAAACAGCAGGTGCAAAGTCCACATTGAAGTGAGTCATTCAGGGGAGATCTGAGCTGTGAAAGAGTGCTACATATAAAAGCCTTGCAACAAATAACAGACATAGTAAAAACGTTCTATTATAATAATTGTGTTTTTTTTTGTGTGTGTTTTTTGACACAGACCATGTTCACTAAAATTATTTTATAGTAATATTTTTGAAGCAGAAAAATGGCATTCCAATTTCACGGTCACATTACAAAGATGGATTTTATTAATGCAAGACAGAGCAGGTGAGACTCACGGACTACTAACCAAGGTTATTTTAAAGTAAAAAATTTACTTTGCAAACTTTTTCATGCCGTACATCAAAAGAATTATGTTTGTGACCTGACTTTCAACTATCATAATCCTGTTACCAACCGCTAAGACTGCTGAGCTCAGCGTAATACTTAGGTGATTAACTAAAATAAATATTATATCCTGTGTAAACGCTGGGGATTGAATCGAGCCGAACATTAAAACACTGGCCTTAAAACTCGCCTGCTGAGAAAAAAAAATTGATAATAAGTAGAAAAACGGTGGGTGAATGCTGAGGTAATCCTACCAACAGAGTGCTTCCACCATGAAGGATTTACCTATTCCCAGCAACGAGATAAACCCCTGATATATTATTGCAGAGCAGGATGTGTTGGTGTGCAGTTTGTAGAACTGGTGAGACGTGTGTTGTGGAAGGGACGCGACCTCTCTGCAGTTAAAAAATTAACTTTCTGTCCAATAAGTCTCATTTCAGAGTGTATAATTTCATAACTTCTTTCCTCGGTGTCTGACAAATGTTCATTTCGACCCAATTTTACACATGATACAGTTTTAATAAGAGATGGTCAACGTTAAGTTGTGTTTAACCACAGATTTCTCATCTTAAACACTTGAAATACTTTTGACTTTATGTTCAAGGAGAGGAACTGAAAAAAAAAATACAAAAAATGTCATTTATTCTCTATTCAGGCCATTCCTTCAATATTAACATTTTTAGGTAATCACGTCATGTTAATCAGAAAATGGAACATTTCTGTTGCTTCATAGTCTGATCTGCAAAAGAATCTGATTAAATGGAAGAAACCTTGACTGATCATTATTATTGATAGGTATTTCTATAATTAAAACCTTTAAACAAATACTTCGCACAAAGACAACAGGCGTGAGATTTTTGACTCTTTGCAAAGAGGGAAGTTCACTTGATTAGGTCAGAATGAACTCCGACTTCCTAAGATTTGAGTCCGTCTTTTGTTCAAATGAGTGACACAGATTCGATATCAACAAGGTCAAACACATTTTGATCACATCTTTTCAAGCGATAAACTGGAGCTGAACATTTTGTTTGTAATCTGTTCTGGGAGACCTAAATAGATATTGTGCAGCAAGACAGGAATCAGCTTTGTGCACATAGTAAAAAACAGGATAGAGGTCAGGTCAAAACCCTGTGAAACTCAGAACCAGTAAAGTAAAGTTTAAGATGTTAAAATATAAGGATTTAAAACAAAGATTTTTTAAATACCTCTAACAATTATTTTCTCAAGCCACGTGTTTAAAATAAAACAATGTAAGTGAGAAACATATAACTCTTCCTTTTAAGAACTTTCTGTGCTTCACGAACAGGTACTGTTCTTTATCAGAAGCCAAGTTTGAGAACAACAGTCATAAACATGGTCATCAACCATGCGAGTACAGCCTTCTGCAGCTCATGGTCCAAGATGGCCTCTAATCAGCATCACCTGCAGGCCATCTCTTAATGAGGCTTATGCTTCTGGCCAAGTTATTGTCCTTTGTGAAAATACTAACCTTGTCTTCTCTTCGTGTCACAGTTTCCGTACTCCTAGAGCGTCTCAGTGTCCTGCCCTTTCTGGATCCCAGTGTCTCCTCGTGCTCTTTGCCCTCCAGCCGCCTGCCTGCTTCACTCGTGTCTTCATCTTGGAACCTTCTGGACTGTCATCCCAAAACGAGGCAAACCTCCAAAACTATAAGACAAAAAATACCTATTTCAGATTACCATTCCACAAATACCTTCAGTACCTGACCCATCTCCTTGCTCCTCAGGGTTCCAGAGGACCATCCTGGCAAGAACTGCTATTTCACTGTAAATAATAAACACTGTTAATCATTTCAAGTGTGGACTCTTGTCTCTTTCTGGTTTTGTACTATGTGGGTTGCCTGAGACGACAACAGACCCATCTGGGTCATCGGGGCAGCTGTGGCTGAGTGGTTAGAGCAGTCGTCCTCCAATGCAAGAGTTTGAGGTTGGAATCCACCAGCAGCCACATGTCGAAGTGTCCCTGGGCAAGACACTGAACCCCTAGTTGACTCTGATGTGGGTGAGATCAGTGTATGAATGTGATCTAAAGCACTGATTAGTCTCTTTTGAATGAATTGTTCAATTAGCTTTGTAGGGATCTAGTAGAGTGTTGTATGAATGAGGACACGGATTAAAGTGCTTTGAGTGTATCGATAAGATAGAAAGGCGCTACAGTATACTGTATACAGCCCATTTACCATCTGATGAAATCCATGTTCAAATAAAAAAAATGTTTGACAATGGAATTTTTTTTTTTTTGCCATGACGGCACTGCAGGAGTCCCACAAGGTCCTATTCTTAGACAATCTTTGATCACTGTGTATGTCCTGTACATACTGTATTGCAGTTCTGACAATAAAGTTGACTTTGACTTTGATCACATTTTACTTTAAAGCTTAAAGAGATGTATGCCCAAATTGCCCAAATGTTACTGTCCAACTATGAATATGGTACTGTAACAGTATAAGAAGCATTTGTACTTTGTGTAGTTTATGTACTTAAAATATTAGAGGTACAGTACTTAAGATGTTTACAAAAAAACTGAAGTTGTATTGCATTTTACCCTGATGCATGCTCAATAATCCAGGTAGAAAAATCTAAAAAAGCTAAGTCTGGTCCTCTGGACATTTAAAAGAAAAAGCAAAAAAAAGTAGAAACGTTTCGTCTTTCATTCAAAAGACTTCCTCAGTCTGTATTGCATTCTTCCGCTCTCGGCAAAGCAGGTCGCATTTCTTTTTGCTCCTCTCCTCCCTAAGTTTTCCTCCTCCCTGCTTGCTTTTTGTCTCATCTGTAACTCTTCAGCGCTCACTCGAACCAATTTGAGATGGATTTAATTAATTGGGCTGTTTCCTCTATAGATAAAAATTTTTCCACGAAGCGAACCGGGCCAGGAGAAGCGGCTTGCCCCTCCGACACGCACGCAGTGGGATACATTATGGACTCGTGGTCGGAGTGGAAGCCAATGTGTCTGACCGTTCTGTCTGTCGAAGACGTGGAAGATTTGTGGATTATTTGGATATTGGTGGCAGCTACTCTGTTTTTTGGCATTGGCGGAGCTGTCTGCTACTGGAAGCTGAGGAAGACTGCTGCGGCTATCAACGCGCTGGCGAGACTTCCCGATCAGCAAGATTCTCTGATCCGGGCTATGAGCTCAACGTCCCAGCTGTTGTACGAACTGAACCGCACGATGGGAGCAGCGGTGGAGAGCCGCGGACCAGCGGTGCGTTTTGGGACTCGTTTACAGCCGTCCGGCCTCAATCAGGGCACAGATGGGGGGGGTTCGTAGATCGGAACCTCACATGATTCGGCGATTTTGGACCTGAACAGCACCTGGACTTGGAAGGCTGCAGTCAAAAGTACACTGTGGCCTGAGCTGAAAATAAACAAAGCAACTATCTAATCTGGACTCTGAGCAACCTTGAAAGAAGGCTGTCTGAAAATCTTCTCCTGGAGTCGAATGCTGCTGAGAACTCGCTGCCCTCCCCCCAGAGATCTCTGTGTGTGCGTTCGGATGGCGCCGAGCTGAGACATCTGCTGACTGTGCTTATCTGGAATGATACTCACGGACTATCTCCCTGCTTGTCATCAAACTGCAACATGTCTTGTCTCTTCGTGCTAAAGCTGGTAGAGTTTTTTGGACTTTATCATAGAGTGTCCTAAGACAAATTGTGATAGATTCTTTTTTGAATACCATGATTACCCGAGTGTTTGTTCCTTTTTCCATATCTGATTGTTGGTGGCGCGGTTTCATACTGCTGCGACTTTCCGTGCGTGCGTCCCTCTTCGGATGGTGCGTGCGCTAATTGCAGAACGTTGTACCTCGGTGCAAATTTGCCAAATAAAGATATATTCTATATTCTATGTGAAGGTTGTTCTTCCTGCACCAGCTCTCCAGGTGTTCCACCTCCTGCCTGTAGCTGGACTCGTTGCTTGTGATGAAACCAACCACTGCTGTATCGTCAGTAAATTTTACAATGTGACAGCCTATATGGGTTGGTGCACAGTCATACATGAGCAGAGTGAACGGGAGAGGGCTCAGCACACATCCCTGAGGGGAGCCAGTGCTGAGGGTTATGGTGGAGGAGGAGAAGTTGTGGATCCTCACAGACTGTGGTCAGTTTGTTAAGAAGTCTAGTACCCAGTTGCAAATGGAGGGGCTTAGTCCAAGTGTGAATAGTTTGTCCATCAGGGTTTGGGGGATCATGGTATGGAAGGCGGATGTCAAGTCCACAAAGAGAATATGGACGTAGGAGTCCTTCTGCTCCGGGTGAGAGCAACATGGACCACAGAGGAGATGGCATCTTCTGTTGTATGGATTCTCGCCGTATGCATACTGGTGAGGGTCCCACCTCGCTGATGTTGATGGCTGTTTTGATGTGGGTCATGACCAGTCTTTCTAACTATTTAGCGACTATTGGGGTGAGGGCTACTGGTCGATAGACATTCAGACTAGTCACCGCAGTGCTCTTTGGGACTGGGATGATGGTGGCAGTCTTCAGGCAGGTGGGAATTGTTGCCAGAGTGAGTGAGGAGTTAAGTAGGACATCCCAGTTCGTTAGCATTTTGAACACTGCATGTATACTGTATATACAGTCAGGTGTTGCATAAATAAACTTTAACAAGATACACGAGAATCCATGTCAATATGAGGAATAGACTGTAAGCTTCTGTTGATTTTAACTGAAACAAACTGAATTAGTCAAGTAAAGCCAAGTCAAATTTATCAATAAAACACATTTAAAAACGGCAGTTGTTACCAAAGTGCTTAACAATAAAAACCAATGGCAGCAATTTAAAGAAAAAAACAAAAACAAGCTTACATGTTTACTGAAACAGAGACAGCAGTAGAGCTAGGGCTAAAAACAATAACTTCAGTTTTCTGATGGTTAAAACTTTTTTTTTTAAATGAATCCATCCATGATATTATCAAGAAATTTTAACAAAGGATGACTGAAGCAATAACTATTGGCTTTAAGGGCCAATAAAGCTGACAATCATCGGCACAACAATGAAAAGAAAGACGTTTCCTCAGGATAGACTCCGAAGGGAGCAGAAACCGGGTTAGAAGGCGGGGCTGGGCGGCCCCGGCCATATAGGGCCGTGCAATGCGAAAACGGCTAGTGAAAACAGAAGGGGTCCAAGAATCAAGCCCTGCGGAACCCTGCAGGGAAGAGGTGCTGAAGCAGAAAATATATTACCAACATTAACCCAAAAACTCCTGTCACTCAGATAAGAACAGAACCACTCTAATGCTGCACCAGTAATCCCAACCCAATACTCCAACTGCAATACAAGGACACTGTGGACAACAGTGTCAAAAGCAGCGGTATGGTCCAGGAGTACAAGGACCACAAACTGACCAGTCATTTGCTAAAAAAAAAAAAGAAGTTGTTACAAACCCTTACTAAAGCTGTTTTGGTGCTGTGCAATTGATGAAATACCCTCATCTGTGTACATAGAACGCATTTACACACACCTGGTATACATTTTCAGCCTATTTTGTCCACGTCCAGTATTACTTTGGCTCTAGAAACTCAAACAACAGTGGAGCCATTTTATTGTCTTTTTTCTGCATAACTCTTGCCCAATTCTGCCATTATTATACTTTAGATTGTGGTCTTAAATGGTTAAAAACTGTTTTTAAAAATTGTCAAAATTTGTCAACAGCATATAAAAAAGTTTTGGGAGGATCTTTAGTCAAGATAAGAGTCTTGTAGTAATTTGACAAAATATTTATGTAGATGTTTTCACCACCTAGTGGCGTGGCATGGGTACTTTGGTATGTTTGTTAGAAAATGTAAAAAGAATAAAAACTATAAATGAAATAAGCCCTTTAAAAATTAGAGTAATTAAAAAATAAATAAATGTAAAACAATAAAATAAAAATACAGTACTGCTACATGACAGGCATTGGCCCAAACAGTGCCTACAGGGGGACGGACATTCTTGTCACACGGGGTAGGTTTAAAGTTTCATCTTCTTATATCTCTTATTTAAGCAGTATTTTTTTTTGTAATTTTTAAAAATTACATTATTTTTGAAGTGACTGTCCATCTGGGATTTGCTCAGTTTGGGTGCTTGAAGAAACACACGTGCATCAGTTTTAGTGCGAGATGCTGTTTGTAAGACCAAGAACATCAAGCATAAATCAGGCTTTAGTTAGTGTTTATGTGGTGTTATGTCATTTAATCTGCTGCAGCTTTTTATTCGTATTAAATAATTCCTGTTTTATCCGAGGTGTATAAGCATATTGAAATTTACTGGCAAGATTCTCCAAACTCTATTAAAATTTTAGATTTTTGTACAATGCAGCTTCTATTTCTGTTTCAAAACAGATATTTCTGAAGCCTATTATCTGTCTGTGCACCCAAACTCGTTGGTTTCATTTCCAAACACCTTCATCTTCTTATGTACAATGACTTGAATGGAGGACTGAAGTTATTCTTTCTTTTCAGAGACAGCCTCTCCAATGGTACCAATTCATTTGCAATTCATATTGAACTCATTGACGGTAGCTTTTAAAATCATACCTATTGATCAATGGCCTTGTTCTGCACTGGCACAGCACATGGTCTTACTTAAGTTTTTGTGTTTTCACAATAGAATGTAATTACCATGCAAATCACAGAAGACTGGCTGTGAAAACAGTTCATGTTCAGCACAATGTAGTGGGCTGAAATTAACAACCATTACAAACGGATTTTCTAACACATGAGATTGATTGTGTTTACTTTATGCTATTGTATGTTTAGTGGCGAAACATATTGTGAGTGTGGGTCACTCAATAGACCAAAACAATTGTGATTTTGGCTATGTGTATGATATTTGTTAATAGCGTACTGGGGTTCAGGTGTGGTCTGTCGTGTTACCATACCACAGTGGCAACGATCACCATAAGGTCCAGACGGGTGCAGTTATCTGGCCCTCATTAAGGCCCTCCCTGGGGACTTTGGGACCAAAAGCACTGGTGGATGGGGGGGGAGTTATTTTTTTCTGGGGCCTCTTTATGATGGATGTCTCCTGGAAAGAAACAGGGCACAGCCACAATGGACTGATTCCTTAATAGTCCCCCACATAGAGGAAATGGATGAGTGGTCTTCCAAAAACACACTTATGCAAATGTATGAGCACAGAAAATCCACACAAATCTCATAATCTGCTCAGAAGTAACCAGTCGAGCATGACTCGCCATGATTGGCAATAAACATAGAAAATTAACAGAAGACATTTGAACATTTTCACTCCTAATTCTCCTGCATACTTCCTGCTGCCCTTGGGATGAACAATGCAAATGCTTCACATTTTTTAACAGAGACAGACCCAACACCCACCACATGACACATCTTGCCTCCAATGGGACCCCAGAGGGCTCTGGCCCTTCCAGTCTCCACCTGCCACTCCTGGTCCCATCTGAGCCCCCCTGCTACATCATCATTGTTAAGTAGCACCTCCTCATTTCATGCACCCCATCATAATGCTGTCAGTCCAAAACATGTAATCCCCACTTTCTCTAGTAGAGCACAATCCGCATGGAGTTACCCCGAGCCCCCGAAGGATCAATAGCCAGTGGCCTTGGCTGGGCTAACGTAATTCACATGGGAGGTCAGCTGAAATATTGGAAAATGGACAAACAATGAGACGTTCCTCAGAAAGCAGAGGATTATTATAAGCTGCTGGATAATCTCTGTGTCTATCATATAAGTTTGATCTCACACTAAATGAGGAGCATCAAGAAGAAGCTAAATCAAATGTGTTAAACTGCCAATTAACTTGGCTGTGTAGTATTTGTGGGCTTCCATAACACCTGGTGTCTACCAGATGTGATTAGGTCTTAACTTGGTGGAGATGATTACATCCCCTTTGCTTTGACTTTACTCACCCCTTTAGGTGCAACCAAACCGTCTGGAGGAGTTACTGTTGTGTCAAAGGAGACCAGAAGGTGATCATGCTCAGTTAGAAAGGCCAACTGCTTTGAGTAACTTTGATCTGATGATTAAAACAAATTCAACATCTTCTCACAGTTAGGACACTTAAGTGTTTTTATATTTTCCATTAGTTTCATGACCCATTCATTAATGGTTCAGTCCACCTTGACAAGAACATGATCTTGAGTTCATGTTGGAATTTTCAACTTGAAATACAACCCAAAGATAGTCCATCCATCCAGCCATTTTATCAGTGCTGGGCAGCGCTAATCCAAAAATTAGTTCCGCTATTTCTAAAGCGCTCATTAATTTATTTAGGTCCGCAATTTCAAAAGCGCTTATGTCTTAGCAAAGCTAGCGGAAGCTAATTCTAAAGCGCTAACGTGCAAATGGCGAACTACTTTTTAAAATCCAGCAGATTTGACCATTTCGTGAAACAGTTAAAGACCGTGTAAAGTGAAATTAAATGTGTGTTTTTAGTTTGTCACATGGCATAAATATGTGTTATTAATCACCCATATAAATCTGACTGATTAAAAACATTGTTTACCTTATAAAATTAAGTCTCAAAAATCATGAAAAAACATGATTTTGCCTTGCCCTGGAACGCTGGGGGCGTGTCAGTGCGTGGGCGTGGTTTCAGCGCAGCTGCGCTCGTGTCCTGCCCCCTGAGCTGACTGTGTGGAGAGGCAGGCAGCAGAGCCAGTAAACCTGCTCTGTTTTTATCTGAGTTCTGTCTGTAACAGCAGCTACTTTTTCCAAGAGTTACGCTGTTTTTGTAAATAGTTTTCTTGTGTGTTTTTAATCTGGAATGAATAAAAAAATAAAAAAAAGAGTTGTACCATGCGGGAATTGAACCCGTGGGGTTTGGGACGGAAGGCAAGCGCTTTATCCATTGACCTATCCAGGCATTACAGATACTTGGTATAAAACCACGCGGTATAAAAACACGTTATGATTTGTACGGGTGCCCTGACCATTGCGACATCCAGGGAAGATGCACGAACGAGGCATAATTGATTAGCTAGCTAACAATGAACAAAATATCTATGCTATTGCTATCTGATGCTATCTGCGATTCGCGAGTGAACGGCTCCACCGAGGCGAAGAACGCATTTATACGGCTGGAGCTGCAGGGGGTGGGGGCTATACTAATGAGGACCGCGTGACGAAACGCGGTCCCGTTTAAACCACGCCTAAAAAATCCTGAAACAGACATATCTTTATACACAGTTTGCTCTATAACTCCAAAATTAATTGAGCTACAATTTTGAGACTTTTTACTCATTTACAAGATTACAATTATGACATTTATAATGTTTATTGAAGAAAATGTTGAAATTCACTTTACACGGTCTTTAAGCTCAGAAACCCTTGTGCTATAAAGTCAGCTAAGAAATATATTTTTTCTCAGCAAAGAAATAATTGTTTTTATTGTGTTTTCTTGTAAAGTCCGTGCGGGCTCGGTTCTGTGGCCGGCCGCCATTTTGAGCAGGGCAAATGAGGCGCTGACGCGTCGCGTAGGCCGCTGAGAAACATCCATAAGTTCACCCTCCATGTTAAAAACTCTTCGTCTGACTCTTCAAAAACAAGCAATAAGGCTGCAGAGTAACACACTGGCTGCTAACTGCTATATAGAGAGAGCGCTCTCTCTAGCCAAGGGTGGGGACCGTTTTTTTTCACGGACCACATCCGGCGCTGACCGGATATGGTCCGTGAGCAGTCGTCCGGTTGATTTAAGAGCCCGTAAATAAGTTTTTTTCATTTTTACTGATAGATAATTAGTTATTAGCGGTACTGCATTTTAAATAAAAATAGCGCAAATCCGCTTATGAATTATAAAAGTTAGTCAATCCGCTATAGCGCTAACAAATTGTTATTAGCAAATTAGCGCTTTAGCGCTCCCTGGCGGTCATGTGCCCACCATTGCATTTTATTATTCCTGTTAAGTGACTGTGCACAGCTAATCAGTTTTACCTGTGGTAGCAGAGAGTCATCGCTAACACATACTCTGAGTGCTAACAAATTGTGCGGCCTTTAAAAAACTTTTTGGGTAAGCAAGGCAGCAGACAGCAGATGTTCTTTTCTTCAAGGAATAGAACACAACTTGTTATTTACTCTCAGCTACTAGCATATGAACTTTTAAATCCATAAAATGAACAGAGTTATAGTAATTTTTGCATTTTGCAAAATAAATTGGTTTTGGCGACCATCTTCAATTGGGTTGAATTCAAAAGTTAATCATTTGTGAATGTACAATTTTTCTTCTTCTTTTGCCTGCGCCCTTCGTCAGGGGTCGCCACAGCAAACTAACTTGCACGAAGACTTGGCAATTGTTTTTTCACCAAATGCCCTTCCTGACCCAACCACAAACCACAGAACTACCACAGCCCTCTGTGTGGAGCAGAGAGCTGCTATCTAGTGCATCCAGGGAAGCAGATGGTGGGGGTTAAGGGCCTTGCTCAAGGGCCCAGAGTGGGGCAAATGAGGGTGGAGGCAGATGTGGGTGCTTCACCTTTCCCATACACAGTTTGATATTGTCAATCCAGGACATTCAGCCAGCGACCGTCCAATGACAGGTCCACCTTCTCTAACCTCTGCAACAGTAAATGTACAATAAATTATTATTTTACACAGGTACAAGTACAACTACAGTAGCAAATGACAGTAAAAGTAGATATTTTTGGTGTTTTGTTATCCAGCTACACAACTAAAAGGAGCATATTCTCCCAGAGTTGTGAATTGACGGCAGTGTTTAGTTTGAATAATGACGATGTTTAATAGGTTTTCATCTTTTTGAAGGAGATCCTAGGGGGCTCTAATTAGTTCTTTTTGCTTAGGTAATGCATGGTGCTTTGACTCTGAGGCTATTCACAGGCAGATTGCTAATGGAGGCATGTTTGTATCCGTTGCCATCATTCCTTCATCCATCACCCGCCCCTTTAATTTCAAGCACGCACAACAAATGCTCCAAGAAGCACACTTACACGCACACTAGACATAAAGGGTCTGATAAAACCCCACCACACTCAGCCTTTGTCTCTGCAGATTGTTTGTCAGGACTTCTGTGGTTGATTAAAAAAAATGAGTCATTTTATTTGTCTTAGGCTTTGAGGAATAGGTCCACGGGGACACCAGAATCACAATAACGAGTGCTCGACTAACGAGTGAATAATGAGTGTGTGTGTGTCCATGTGCACGTGCCTTCGTGCATGCGTTTGTATGTAACAGACTGCATGGCTCCTCCTGCTCGGGGTGGAGGAGTTAGAAGGGAAGTCTTTAGGATAAGTGGCTGTGAACACCACCTCACACTCTCAAGATCCAATGAAGTGTGTGTTTGTGTGTGCAAGTGCGTGTGCATATGTGTGGTATTGGAGGGGAAAGGATGTATTGATAGAAGGTTTGTGTTTCAGGCAGGTTGGAAACCTGAGTTGACACCAGAGGACTGACGGAGCACATCCTGTCCTTGGTGTGTTCATCCTCTGTTTATCATTCTTGTTTTTATGTCTCATTTAGAAATTCTTAGGAACATTTTTAATATGGGCGACTGTGGTTGAGTGGTTAGAGCTGTCGTCCTCCAATGCAAGAGTTGGGGGTTCGATTCCACCAGCAGTCACATGCTGAAGCGTCTGGGCAAGACACTGAACCTCTCATTGCCTCCGATGTGTGTCCCATTGGTGTATGAATGTGATAAAGCACTGATTATTCTTTGTATACATCTAGATTCTAGAGTGCTGTATGAATGGGTAAATAGGACACAGATTGTTGTAAAGCACTTTTGAGTACCGTATCTCAACAAGATAGAAAGGTGCTATATAAGTACAGTCCATTTACCATTTACCATAAGCTACATGAAACAGAACATTAAAAATAAGGTGATTTCTGCATCCAGTGACCAGTGTTGTTTATTGCAACTGAAATTAGCAAAAGAAAGAAAAAAGACTCAATCTGATTCTGTTCAAAAGTAAATGATATTTAGAGCATAAATTAATCACTTACTTATAGCCATTTTAACATCATTGCAACAGGAATGCCCATTAAAATGTACTATTTTTGGCCATTTTAACCTGGGGTTTTGTGTAAAGGTTACCAACAAATAACCTTATCCACTTAAATTTGGATATTAAAATAGATTCTATTCTCTGCAGCATTTTATCTGAGATTATTACAAGAGAAGTTGTTAAATGATTAGTTGTTTTAGAGTTGAAAATCAGTACACGTTGTATTTTCAGGCAGTATTTACACTGAAATGTTAAAAACATTTTCTAGTTCTTATGCTGCTCTTACTAAACTTAGTAGACAAGGGTAACACATACATTTAATGCCCAGATATAAACATACATGGATATATTTATTGAAATGGGGTAGAGGTCAGAATTAAAGAGGACTAGATTCTTCAACTAATTCATTATTATGCCCGCACATTACTCCATTAATTATGGAGCATGCATCAGGGTATTACTCCATTATCTACAACATGAAATTAGCACGATTGACGTCACCTCATCAGACAGCTGTGGAATAAATGAACAGCTTCCATCAAAGCCGTAAAACGTAACTACTTTTTATCTCAGACCTCCAGAGATCTACAGTAAATCATCCTAAAAGATTCTGGAAAACTATCAGATCTCTCTCTGGCAGCTCTCATTCATCTGATCTGACATCACAACTTTTTGTTAACTCTGTTCCTGTGTCAAACAAGCAAAAGATCCGGAACTGTTTCAACAGATGTTTTGTTGCATCTAGTTCAGTGTTTGCCACAGCTACTAATGGAAAATCAGCCACTTGTCCTTTAATCCAAACAACTACAAATCAAATCTCTCCTACAAGTCAATCTTCAGTAAACAACACTTTTTCATTTTCACTGTTTTCAGTTAGTGAGGT
>JBBPBX010023829.1:0-40202 GCA_038048925.1 Garcialebias charrua
GTTTTTTTTTACTCAACTTTGGGTATGTACTTCATAAAAAAAACAGTCCTAGTGCCAAAAAAATGCACCCAGTGGTTTATTTACTCTAAGTATATTTATTTTATCTTCCTGGGAGCCAAAATTGAATGAAACGGCGAATCCGGACCAGAGATCAAAAGGCGGATTGCACTCGGCCGGGCCGCAATGCAAGGAATGGATAAAGTCTGGAAGAGCAAGGACGTGAGCATTGCGACTAAAACGAGACTCGTCAACGCCATTGTCTTTCCCATAGCAACATATGGATGTGAAAGTTGGACAATCAGGAAAGCGGAAAGAAGAATAATCGACGCTTTTGAACTCTGGTGTTGGAGAAAACTATTGTGCATACCCTGGACATCGCGGACAACAAACAAGATTGTCCTGGACCGTATCAAGCCGAAAATGTCGCTTGAGGGCAAAATTATCAAACAGCAACTGTCCTTTTTCGGCCACGTTATGCGCACAAAATCACTGGAGACTTCGATGATGCTGGGCAAAGTGAGCGGGACGAGAAGAAGAGGACGGCAAAGAGTACGCTGGCTTGATACAATCAAATCGGCCACCAGCAAGACGATCGCAGAACTCAAAGTAATCGTCGAGGACAAGAACGCTTGGAGAGGACAGATCCATAAAGTGGCCAAAAGTCGACTTCGACTAAATGGCTAATCATCATCATATTTATTTATTTTTGATAGAAACACAAAGTTTTCAAATCCTACGGTTTGTGACATCACAAACCGCAGCCACAACCCACCTCAAACCTGAGTCCAGCCCTTCACCTAGCATTCATTCATTCATTCATTCATTCAACCTTTATTTATACAGGCTAGCCTCGTTGAGTCACGGGGACTCATTTACAAGAGGGACCTGTCTCACTCACACCAAACAACCATCCACTCTCACACTCACACCTAGGGTCAATTTAGAGTCACCAATCAGCCTAACAAGCATGTTTTTTGGTCTGTGGGAGGAAACCGGAGTACCCGGAGGAAACCCACGCATGCACGGGGAGAACATGCAAACTCCACCCAGAAAGGCCCCAGACCGGGATTTGAACCGGCAACCTTCTCCCTGGTTAGGCTCAACCCACTTCAGTATAATAGACGTGGCGGTTGTTTTTCCTGATTTCATCTCATCTTTTGTTTAAATGTTCTTAATTTCATGTGTACAGCACTTTGTTGCAGCTGTGGTTGTTTTAAATGGCTTTAAAATAAAGTATAATTGTTATTTTTACGTTTTAGTTTAATTTTTAGTGTATTAGCGATCGCTCCCAACGAGCAGCCGGCAGACGGAAAACGAGCAGACCGCCAGCGAAGAGACCATCTGCGGCTGGGAGCTGCAACGAGCAGACCGCTGGCGAAGAGACCATCTGCGGCTGGGAGCTGGCTGGCTGGTCAGAGGTTGCCTCATACGGATAAATTAACTGGAGACACTCAGTGAACTTTGTGTGTGTCTGGACTGAAGCATGGATCGCTCCCAAAAGCGCCGCATGCAACGAGCGGACATAAAAGTGCGGAGGAGGAACAAACTATTTTTAGCCTCTGATTCGGGCTACAAGGAGCAGCTCATGGCGGCGCGCGCAGACGGCTTTCGGTAAGTTATCTTAAGCTAGCACTAACAGTAAGTCAAATGAGTAATAAAAAAAGAGCTAATTTTAAAACAACAACAGATTAGAGATACTGGCTCTTACAGAGGGCGGAGTAAATGTAAACAGATCTTTGAAGGGCGTGACCATGAGAGCTCATTATCATAAACCAGTCGTTCAAAACGAAAGTTAAAAATGGCAGAATTAAAAAGGGTATAATTGATTATCTAAGAATTATTTTGTGTATTAAATTGAATGAACATTGTCTGGATAGCCCACAGACATACCATAAAATTTTTTAAAAACCTTGTTACAATCTGTGGTCTCCTTTAAAGCTTCACACCTTCACGGAAGCTGTGTTCAGCTGGCTGCAAACAAAAACAAGTCTGTATGTAATCAGATTCCTCTTCCTGTTGTTCGAGGGAAACTGCACTCCTTATCACCAAGACTAAAAGGAACCCCCCCACACTTTTGTGTGGCGAATGCTCCTTTGTTATTAACGAAGGACACGCAAAACTCATGCAGCAGTCAGGCAGCACGTGACCTGTCTCTACGTGCTGATCCAAAACTGTCTTTAAAATTTATTCGGGATCCGGTCAGTTTGCCTGGCACCAGAGCTTCATCAAAGCCAAGGGCCAATGGTCGAGGCCACTCCACTAAAAGGACTGGAGTAAGGAGGTCTGCTCGCCTACGTGGTCTGCAGCCCCATAATTTGGAGGAGGATAAGAATAGTTCTCCTCCAAAACTGTCTAACAAAGATGACAGGTTGTGCCCGTCCTCAATTATCTCTGAGCAGGACAACTCAGGGACAAGCTACCTTCTCCCAAACCTGGTGGACAACCAGGGGCTGTTGGCCTCTGGTTCACCAGAGGAGGCGCTGCAGCCACCCAGGCCAAAAACTGCCAGAAGTCTCAGTCTGTAAGCTGAAAGAAACAGGCTGATGGCGACAGGCCTGCCTGAGAACGTGGTATTAACCATACAGAATGCTCGCGCAGGGTCAACACAATCCTTATATGCCCAAAAATGGCGTATCTTCGAGGCCTGGTGCTCAGAAAGAAATATTGTTTCTTATGCATGCAACCTGGTCCAAATCTTGACCTTCCTTCAGGATCTCTTGGAAAAGGGTCGTTCTCATTCAACGATTAAAGTCTTCCTTTCAGCTATTTCTGCTTGCCATGAAGGCTGGGGAAACAGGACACCTGGAGCACACCCAATCATAATAAGATTTATGAAGGGTGTCCTTCGATCTAAACCACCCAGCAGGATCCTGACTCCTGGTTGGGACCTCGGTTTGGTTTTGGGGGCTCTATGCGACCCCCCATTCGAGCCATTGAGTGAGACTACAGTAGATATACTATCTTATAAAACGGCCTTACTCCTGGCGCTTTGCTCGGCGAAACGCGTGGGTGACCTCCACGCATTATCTGTGCATCCAATGTGCACCAGATTCGCCCCAGACGGGTCAAAGGTCACACTGAGGCCTAATCCCGCATACACCCCCAAGGTCTGGACCCTGAACTATAGGAGTCTAGACTTTGATCTTTCCTCTTTTCCACCTGCCTCTATCCTGAACCAGGATAAGGAAAGGCTACAGGCTCTCTGCCCAGTGAGGGCTTTACGCACCTACATGCAGAGAACAGCCGAATGGAGAAGAACAAACCAACTGTTTGTCTGCTTTGCAGCACCTGCTACCGGGAGAGCCCTATCAAAACAACGCCTCTCACACTGGGTGACTGAGGCCATTAAAAGGGCCTACAGTAGTAAAGGTCAGCAGGCACCCTCTGGAGTGCACGCTCACTCCACTAGGGGCCTTGCCACTTCCTGGTCTTTGTTCAAGGGTATACCAGTTGCAGACATCTGCGCTGCTGCGAATTGGAGTTCCTTGAATACTTTTGCAAGGCATTACAGTTTGGATGTTACTGCAGGTGACGTCACTCAGGCTGTTCTTTCTAACATTCAGTAGAAAGTAACCTTGGGATGCCTACTGATCAGAGGCAGACGTTCTCCTTAGCATGCATTTTACTGAGCATTTCAAGGGCGTGAATGGATTACGTTCCCATAGCAAGTATGTTGCACCGAGAGAACATGACTGAAAGGGAACTGAAAGTTATGCACCATAACTCATGTTCCCTGAAGGAAGGGAACGAGGTGCAACATAACTGGCCCTTTTCAATGCTGAAAGCTCGGTGAAGTGCACTCTTCAAGAGGAAGATGGAGGGGCGCACGCCGCTTAAGTAACCAGAGGGCGGGGCCTCTGGCGCGGCGGTGACGCCCCTAGCCGTAAAGGCGTGAGTATATTCCTTCAGGTAATCGCGTGGGGGCGCAATTCCCATAGCAAGTATGTTGCACCTCGTTCCTTTCCTTCAGGGAATATGAGTTATGGTGCATAACTTTCAGTTTTCTGTTGACAACAATATTCTGGAGTTTCAGAACACTGCAGGTCTTAACACAGATTTGTAGGGCAGATTGTTTCCAATATGTTAATAAAAATGTTTTCCTCTTAAAGGCGGTTATAAAAAGATGATTCTGAAGGCAGCGTGTGGAACAGATATGATAGATAAAGTTCACTGTAGCTGCTCGATTCAGGCAGAGTTGTTAGCAGTTTGCTTCAACGTGTTAAAATGTAAAAAGAACATGTTGGTGACACCCAGGCTCAGCTAAGGGTAAATACTGTCTCAAGACTCATGAGGGGGTCTCATTACTGAATTAATCCAAACGATCTGCATTACTCTCATCCATCTGAGAGGACGTTGAGCCTCACTGCTCCACGTCTCCTCACGAGGAACAAATACTGAACTGTAAAGGACAAATACAACAAGGTTCTGCTGTTGGTTTGGGTTCCAACAAGGGAATATTCTCATAGCATGTGTGTCATTTGATCCAAAATGTAACTTCATTCAATCGAACATATCTGGACAAACATTAAAGCCCCACTGACATGATTTTTTAATTTTCTTAAAATTGCTCAAAATATATATCTTTTATCATTTAAATATGTTCATTTTTGCTAACAAAATGATAAATCACTTTAATTTTGCTTTAAAAAGTGATTTTGAACTTCAAGCCGTGTTTAATCATGGGAAATCCGATTACACACGAACGCACCATCTGTGACGTCACACCGGGCAGAGCTCTGGGCTTGTCACAGTGCGCAGGTATGAGCAGCTCGACATGAAGTAAGTCTGATACAGCATCAGACCTAAATTAGATCCTGTTGTTTCTTGTTCCATCACCCAAACTATTTTCTGCTTCCCAAAATGAAGACAAATAGCTCAAATCTTCACATAGATTGATAAATTTGTCTCTGCCTCACACTACGTCACAGATGGTGCGTTCGTGTGTAATTGGATTTCCCATGATTAAACACAGCTTGAAGTCCAAAATCACTTTTAAAGCAAAATTAAAGTGATTTATCATTTTGTTTGCAAAAAATAACATATTTAAATGATAAAATAAATATATTTTGAGCAATTTTATGAATAGTAAAAAAATCATGTCGGTGGACCTTTAAGGACAATGAAGCAGTATATACAGTGTCTTAAAGAAGTGTTCACACCCCCTGAACTGCAACACTTTGACACTTTACAGCCACAAACTCCAAGTTTACTGGACTTTATTAACACAAAGTAAAGCATCATTGTAAAGTGAAAGGACAGGGACAGTGTTTTTAATTATTTTGAAAATAAAAATCTGAAAAGTGTGGCGTGCATTTGTATTCAGCCCCGATTTATTCTGATTAGGGCTGAACAATTGTGGAAAATATTCTAATTGTGATTTTTTTACATCAGTATTGTGATGTAATATGTGATTTTTCATTGTCTTGTTTTCGTGTATTTTTCAATAAACACAAGTAATAAATCTGTTACAATAAACCACTGTTTTCAGCTTCGCTGCAACTCTGTTTCTGCATTTTTTTTATATATCTCCAGGATAGCAACTTGTGCCAAATGTGCCTTACTGCATATGCCACTTTGCCTCTATACCAACATCAACTACCTCATACATATACTGTGTACATTAACTCATATGCTGCTGTGCCACTCTTTGCAAATGTCAATGCTAGAACCTTCAGTCTATTTTATAGATATACTTTTTATACTACTATGAAAAAACTCAGGACAGTATTACACTTTTATTGTTTCATTTTATGCTTATGTTCATTGGGTGTTTGGTGTTTCAGTGTTGGTGTAAATTTTCATACTTTCATACTACTATGAAAAAACTCGGGACAGTGTTACACTCTTACTATTTTATGCTTATGTTTATTAAATGTTTTAGTGTTTAGACGGTTACTGTTGCACCGAGGGACTGAGAGAAACGCAATTTTGGTCCTGTGTATGTCCTGTACATTTTGCAGTTTTGACAATAAAGTTGACTTTGACTAAAATGTGTGTGAGATCATTCTGTACTGCTTATCCACAGTGTTTAACCCGGGCTTGGTCACTATATTAATGGACATCATGTCTTTCTCTATGAACTCTGTTATTGTTCGTTATTTCTGGGTGCAGTTTTGAATTCTCTTCATAGAGTAATACTTTCAAACACTTCGGTCAGTGATCCCTGGCGGCTGCTACTTTTAATACTTGCTTGTTTGCATTCTGGCCGTGCAACTATCGTAAATGGCTTTGTGGTGTTCTTTAAGTGTTGGTAAAGATTTGTGGTGTTACCTCGAGAGGTAGCAACAGCAGCAAGGCAGGTTCTGCACATGACATTGTGCAGTGTCTTCTTTTTTTAATAGCCAAAATAATTCTAATAACAGTCGTGCTGTCCTCTACCAAACTTTCAGAAGCTTCTGTCGAGCCTGACACCATTGTGCCACTGGTTAAAGCCCAGTGTTGACTTCTCCCACTCCCTGCTTTGCTCCACTCACTCGCAAGTCATGTGACCAGATCACATGACCAGTCAAATTGCAGCCTTTGTGATTAGAAAATGTCATTTTATCATATCACGATATTGCAAATGTAATTAATAGTTTAGCCCTAATTCTGACACTGCTGTAGTGATACACCTCTTTCTCTGAAAACCTGCAGTGAAGGACAGAACACTGTTATCCCATTACCGTAATTTGAATCCAGGACACTAATTATCTCACCAAGAGACTCTTTATGTTTGTCCTAATTCAAATAATCAAAAGAATAACCTTTTATTTTTGGGGGCTGCCATTGCATGTAAATGCATGGAAGCCACCTATTGTTTTTGTGCTCGAACGTGTGTCTACATTGTCGTCGAGCGTTAATGCGGCCCGAACCACAATGTCTACCCCCACAAAAGTTATATCAAAACGACTGGCTCGGCCCCCTGATGTGTGCTATTACTTTTATTGGCATTTCGACTTACCATGGCAACGTAATTTGCGAACAAAGACGTAATGAATCTCCAAATCCAGGAACTAGTTGGTTACTGCCCACTTATTATTCTACACCAGAAAAAGTTATCTTTTTCAACTTTAATACGGACCGAACCACAAAGTGAACCCCCACAAAAGTTATATCAAAACGACCGGCCCGACTCAGAGATGTGTGCTATTACTTTTCTAAGCAATCGGAGTTACCATGGCGATGTATTTTGCTAACAAAGTTGCCATATTTCCCCATTGAAAATGAATGGGAGAACACTCCTCACACAAACTGCTGCTGTCAAGTCACATGATTTAGAATCTGATGAAAACATACTCACTGTTGGTACTGTTTGAAACTCATAGAAAGTATTTATCAGATGTATCTCTAGAACTGATTAACATTTGGAGCCATTTTGATTCAAGATGTCTGGCAACAGCCTGGCAGCCCCCGTCAAAGTTTCTCCGGAACTTTCTAGTATTATCATTATTATTTTCAATATGTTGATAATCAAAGGACTCTGTTTAAGCCAAGGACAGGTCAACATGATATTTTCAGTATTTGTTTAAAAGTGTTAAGACAGTAATCAGTTTTAATCATACAACTGGCGTCTACCTTCTAATTCATTTCTCCTCCTCCTTCACTTCCTCCTCCTACGTCACTAACCAATAGGGAAGGAGCAAGTACCGGAAGTCAGGATTCCTTCAAAAGTTCTGACTTGCCGGAAACAAGTTAATTCTGCTCCAGAGTTCTGCAAAGTTCTACTGGGTTCTGCTTGACTGAGGACAAGCTGAGCTGTGAGCGTGGCCATGAGCCAACGGCCTAGTTCTCAGCTAGGATTTATAACACGTCGCTGTACAATCCGACAGAGCTTAAAAGCTCCAAGTTTTAATAAAAATTCCTTCTGAGGAATATTTTATTTAGAAAACCAACTGGAACTGCCACTTCTTCTGATAGATAAAAGTGGACGCAGCGAGACGCTGGAAAGGTAACACGCTGAGACCGGCTCGGACGTAACCGGACCTACGGACTTTCACGTCTAAGACTGGCCACCTCTCTTTACCAGAATCGAGACTGAACGTCTTCAAGGTAACGAGTTGTTGATGTTTACCAAGTGTACCTGAGTTTAGCTGGAGTCGAATGGAGAGCTGTCATTCTGGTTGAATTCACTCAGTCATAACAACCTCCCCTTCGGTTTCCTACTATTTCCTTAATCTTGCCAGTAACATTAAGTTAAAGTGCCTTCAGATATGAGTTAATTAAGATCTCATAACTTGATCTGTTGTTCCTTAAATACTCGTCAGCTTGCGAAGTTGCGGACGCGTAATTTCATCTGTTGAGGTTTAATTTATAGGAAGTTGATTAGAACCAATCAAGTGTACATGTTATGATGTTAGTTTAATGATCTGTTAAATAAATGACCTCATTTCTTTGATGGGTCAAATGTAATTAACGTCTCATGTCACTTATATTCTCGTTTGGTCACATAAGATGTCTTTAGTCCAAAATGAAGAGAATCCGTGATTAAGTAAACAATTACTATTCTCGAACTTGAACTAGTCTTGAATAATTAATTGAGGGTGTGACAAGTAACCCTGTTCACATTCCTACACTGCTACAATCCTGCAACCACCTTCAGAAGTCGCCTAATTATTAAATAAAGTCCGCTTTTAATTTAACCTCAGTATAAATTCAGATGTTCTGTGAAGCACTGGGCTTTGTTCCAAAACAGTGATTAAACCAGCACCAAGAAGACCAAGGAACACTGCAGACAGGTCAGACATCAGGTTGTTGAGAAGTTTAAAGCAGTTATGTTGTAAAACAATATCCCAAGCTTCAAACATGTCATGGAGCCACGGATCAGTCCTCCCTCCAACAAGACCACCACACAGGGAAAGTACACGCCCGTCCACAAACTACAGGAGTACAGCAACCTACAGCAATGGTCTGCTTTTACCCTTGACCTTAATTTGTGACTTTGACCTTGGAGTGGGGTGAAGAAAAGTGGATCATCACTCTTGTCTCGTCATGATTCATGTGCATCAAGTTTCATTGAATTATCTTGAGCAGATCAGAGGTAACGGTTCGGCGAGAAAAGTTCACGTACAGATGGACGGAGTCGATACCATCATCCGTCCAGCTTTTGATGGGCGGAGTCAAAAAGAAGAGAGTATGACACAACTGGAAACGTACTGAATCGACGGGCCGGGCAAGGAGAGCATTAATCCACATGACCCTGAACACACCATCCTCACTGTGGTGGTGGGAGCATGACGCTGTGAGGATGCTTTTGGCCAAAGTGGGTGGGAAGATGGTTGCAGATGGACAGAAAACCAGTTAGAGGGTGCAAAAGACTTGAGCCGGAGCTGGAGTAGGGTTCAAGCTCCAGTGGAGTGGACCAGATCAGAGCTTATTTATGTGCAACTCTAAATTGTCCTGACGTGTGAGTTAGTGTGAATGGTTGTCTCCATGTCCACCCTGTCCAGGGTGTAAAACACAACGACTGCTGGGGTCCACCACAACCAGCAGAACAAACAGGAACATGATGGATGGATATGCATGTGTTGGAACGGAAAAGTGACAGTCCAGACTTAAATCCAACCTCAAATCTGCAGCAAGTCTCGACAGCTGCTGTTCACAGAAGCTTTCCATCCTCTGAGTGAGCCTGAGCTCATCTGTGAAGAAGAACATCTGTCTCCAGATGTGCAGTTCTGGTGGAGACAAAGCCCAAAGTCTTGCAGTAGAAGGTTCTACACGCCACACTTTTCAGGTTTTTATTAGTAAAACTCTTTAAAAACCAAAGTCTTCTTCTCCTCCTGCTTCACAATTATATGATCCTTTGTGTCTGCTGCATGAAACAGACCAGTAAAACACACTGGTGTGTTGTCATCAGGCAGCACGTGTGAAAAGTTCAAGGGGTGCCACCAGTTCCTCCAGACACTGAAAGGTGCAGCAGCCACAGCGGAGCTCTCCTTTCGTCCGAGCCGGTCCACACTGTGACCTGTGCTCTAGAACAAGCTGCTGGTCTGCAGAGTCCTGTGCTCCTGGTCCTCACGCTCACCAGTCAGGAGCAGCGTTCCTTCATGCACCACCACACTGCACTGAACAGACTTTAGAGGACAGCAGGACACTCGAGAAAGACAAAAGACAAACAAAGACGCCATCACACACACGACTTGTGCCGACAGAACCAGTGTGACTCATGTGAGTCCAGCAGCAGCCTGGAGGCCGGTGTGGAAGAGGCCGGAGTGAAGGTGCAGTCCACTCAGTTGTTCTCAAACAGAGCCAGCAGGTCGTCGTTGCTGTTGTTGGGGAGGTCAGGGGGGCCCAGGTAGGACAGCAGCTCATCTGGGTTGGTCAGCTCAGGGAGAAGCTGCATGAAACAGAACAATCAAAATATAAGATACTGGATAGTCCTTTAAAAACCTCAGGTGGTTTACTCCTTTTTATGCATAACTTGAAGTACTACTAGTTTTAGATTACTTTTCCCACATAAAGACCTCTTTAATTTATTAGGCTATTTTTGTATTCATGAAATGACTTTTGAGTTTGAAACTAAATATTTCACAATGAAGTCAGAAAAACTAAATATTAGAAAAGAAGACAGCCAGGTGGGGTCATCAGATGCCAGTAGAAGAAAGAAACTATCAGAGGAAAAGACCCTGGTTCAAATGAAAATACAACATCTGTGTTTGTTTTGTTGCTGAAGCCGTTTCAGAAAGTTGTTTTCATCAGGTCCTGCTGCCGAGCCGGAGTGGTCCAGATCACAACTCGTGGAAATCTACAAACATTTCTAACCAGAAAGATCAACAGTTTAAGCTGAATGACACAAAAAGTCCATCCATCCATCCATTTTCTTCCGCTTATCCGGGGTCGGGTCGCGGGGGTAGCAGCCTAAGTAGGGAGGCCCAGACTTCCCTCTCCCCAGCCACTTGGAGCAGCTCCTCTGGGGGAATCCCAAGGCGTTCCCAGGCCAGCCGAGAAACATAGTCCCTCCAGCGTATCCTGGGTCTTCCTCTGGGTCTCCTCCCGGTGGGACATGCCCGGAACACCTCACCAGGGAGGCGTCCAGGAGGCATCCTAACCAGATGCCCGAGCCACCTCAACTGGCTCCTCTCGATGTGGAGAAGCAGCGGCTCTACTCCGAGTCCCTCCCGGATGACTGAGCTTCTCACCCTATCTCTAAGGGAGAGTCCAGACACCCTGCGGAGAAAACTCATTTCAGCCGCTTGTATCCGAGATCTCGTTCTTTCGGTCATAACCCAAAGCTCATGACCATAGATGAGGGTGGGAACATAGATCGATCGGTAAATTGAGAGCTTTGCCTTTTGACTCAGCTCTCTCTTCACCACGACAGACCGGTACAGCGCCCGCTTCACTGCGGATGCTGCACCTATCCGCCTATCGATCTCACGCTCCAGTTTTCCCTCATTCGTGAACAAGACCCCGAGATACTTAAAGGAGACCACATATAGGTATTTAAAATTTTTATGTTATGTCTGTGTGCTATCTTGACAATATTAATTCATTTTAATACACAAAATAATTCTTAGATAATTAATTATACCCTTTTTAATTCTGCCATTTTTAACTTTCGTTTTGAACGACCGGTTTCTTGAAGTCCACGCCCTTCAAAGATCTGTTTACGCCCTCTGTAACAGCCAGTATCTGTAATGTGTTGTTGTTTTAAAATTAGCTCTTTTTTTATTACTCATTTGACTTACTGTTAGTGTTAGCTTAAGATAACTTACCGAAACCCGTCCGAGCGCGCCGCAATTTGCTGCTCCTTTTAGCATGAGACCACCCGAATCCGATGCTAATGTTAGCTTGTTCCTCTTCCGGTGTTCGCCAGCTCCGCTCGTTGCACGCGGAGATTTTGGGAGTTATCGCTGTTCCAGTCAAGACAACACAAAGTTCACCAAGTGTCTCCCGTAAATTAATCCGTAAGGAGAAGGTCCTCGCTGCTGCGAGGCTGCTGCAAGGCTGAAATGAGGCTGTACAGTTGAAGCTCCGCTCCATCGCACCAGAAGAGGGTCCCGTCGCAACCGGTCCCTACGCCGGGGGTCCGCTCGTTTAATTTTTGCCGGCTGCGCGTTGGGAGCGATCGCAAATACACTAAAAATTGAACTAAAACATAAAAATAACAATTATACTTTATTTATAAAGCCATTTAAAAAAAACACAGCTGCAACAAAGTGCTGTACACATGAAATTAAGAACATATAAACAAAAGATGAGATGAAATCATGAAAAACAACAGTCATGTGTTTAATACTGAAGTGGGTGGAGCATCACCAGGGGTTGCTAGGTGAGGGGCTGGACTCAGGTTTGAGGTGGTTGGCTGCGGTTGGCTGCGGTTTGTGACGTCACAAACCGCAGGAAGTGGGAAACAAAGTGTATTTATCAAAGATAAGGAGCCAAGATGGTGTAGTGGTTAGGGCGTTTGACTTGGGACCCGAAGGACGCGGGTTCGCGTCCCGGCCACTACACATCTTGGGGTGTCTATGAGTGCACACCTATTTCTCCAGCTCCCCGAGCGCCTTCTATGGCTGCTCACTGCACCGCCTGGTAGGTGGTTGGGTTAAATGCAGAGACGAATTTCGTCTGTGTATGGGAAACATACGCAGATGACAAGATTAGACAATTATTATTATTATTATTATTATAAATAAATCTACTTAGAGTAAATAAACCACTGGGTGCATTTTTTTGGCCTTAGGACTGTTTTTTTATGAAGTAAATACCCAAAGTTGAGTAAAAAAACCATTAAAAAGTGAATTTTGAATATGTGGTCCCCTTTAAACTCCTCCACTTGGGGCAGGACCTCCTCCCCGACCCGGAGAGGGCATGCTACCCTTTTCCGGCTCAAGACCATGGCCTCGGATTTGGAGGAACTGATCCTCATCCCGGCCGCATCACACTCGGCTGCAAACCGCTCCAGCGAAAGCTGTAGATCACGATCTGATGAAGCCAATAGGACCACATCATCTGCAAAAAACAGAGAAGCGATTCTAAGGCCACCAAAACGGATCCTCTCAACACCTTGGCTGCGCCTAGAAATTCTGTCCATAAAAGTTATGAACAGAATCGGTGACAAAGGGCAACCTTGGCGGAGTCCAACTCTCACTGGAAACGAGCCTGACTTACTGCCGGCAATGCGGACCAAGCTCTGACACCGGTCGTACAGGGACCTAACAGCCCATATCAATGGGCCTGGTACCCCATACTCCCGGAGTACCCCCCACAGAACCCCCCGAGGGACGCGGTCGAATGCCTTTTCCAAGTCCACAAAGCACATGTAAACTGGTTGGGCAAACTCCCACGCGCCCTCCAGGACCCTGCTGAGGGTGTAGAGCTGGTCCAGTGTTCCACGACCAGCACGAAAACCACACTGCTCCTCCTGAATCCGAGGTTCGACTATCCGACGGACCCTCCTCTCCAGAACCCCTGAATAGACCTTACCAGGGAGGCTTAAGAGTGTGATCCCCCTATAGTTGGAACACACCCTACGGTCCCCCTTTTTGAATAGGGGAACCACCACCCCAGTCTGCCAATCCAAGGGAACTGCCCCCGATGTCCACGCGATATTGCAGAGTCGCGTAAGCCAACACAACCCCACAACATCCAGAGCCCTAAGGAACTCGGGCGAATCTCATCCACCCCTGGAGCCCTGCCACCGCGGAGCTTTTTAACCACCTCGGTGACCTCAGCACCAGAGATCGGAGAACCCGACCCAAAGTCCCCAGGCTCCGCTTCCTCAGTGGAAGACGTGCCAGTAGGATTGAGGAGGTCTTCGAAGTATTCCGCCCACCGACTCACAACATCCCGAGTTGAGGTCAACAGCACGCCATCCCCACCATAAATGGTGTTGGTCGCGTACCGCTTTCCCCCCCCTGAGACGCCGGATGGTGGACCAGAATCGCCTCGAAGCCGTACGGAAGTCATTCTCCATGGCCTCTCCGAACTCCTCCCACGCCCGAGTTTTTGCCTCAGCAACCACCCGAGCCGCATGCCGCTTGGACTGTCGGTACCTATCTGCTGCTTCCGGGGTCCCACAGGCCCAATAGGACTCCTTCTTCAGCATGACAGCATCCCTCACCGTCGGTGTCCACCACCGGGTTCGAGGGTTGCCACCACAACAGGCACCAACAACCTTGCGGCCACAACTCTGATAAGCTACCTCGACAATACATAGTTCCCAGACACGCCCCCATACCGGCTTCCGCACCACATCTGAAGGCAGAGAAGGCAAAATGGCGAACTAGCAGAGCAAATTATACGGACAAAAACACAAGCTACCACAGCTTCACCAAGGAACAAGAGCAAACTGGCAGTGGTCGAGTTAAATGAGTTTGAGAAAGAAATCATGGCAGACAAATCAGACAACTTGTCACAAAGTAGTTACTCCGATATCATTAATTATTTAATTACTACAAAGAGCGCACACCGGCTTCACAGCACACCGGCTTCACAGCTTTAAATCCAAAAAAGATGTGTAAACTGTCTCAATCATATCTAACCAGCTAAAAAAAGGTTTAACTAAAATAACACACAGCCAACACAAACAGTCCAGGCTGAACACGGACCAGAACCAGCACTTGAGTGTTACCGTGTTGGAAGTTAGCCTGTTGTTAGCACTGGAGCGGAGAGTCCCTCCAGCTCAGGTCGGACGGCGTGGATCCGTCGCGGCCGCGGGGGCACGTCCCATGGGACCGACGCGTCGCCCGCACGACTTGGCTCCCGTCCTCCTTCTCCAACTGGGACGGTCTCCCCGCCGGTCCCGGTGGACCGTGAGGAGGCCGTTGTCCGTTAGCGAGATGCTAAGCTAGCCACAGCATGCTGTCGCTAAATAAAAAATAAATAAAAAACACAGCTCTAACACACAGACAGTTGTACTCTAACATTGTTTCACAAAATGATTTATGTAGAATATTTTGTTTACCGGCCAAAAGCACGATGTCTTCTGAGCAGATCCAAGCAGAGATGGGGCGGTTTGAGTTTCTCCGATGAAATAAATCCTTCACGTTTACTTTTTTTTTGATTAAGTGAAACCTGCGCGTTGCCCAAACGTCTACCCGACTGGAACACCCACTGACACAACACGAAGTAACCATTGCAATTAATTAGAAATTAACAAAAAAAACAACGTGAAAAATGAACATCCAGTAGAACGCGCTCCAACTGCTGCTTTGCCTACCTGTGGGAGGGTCAAACAGGACAACCCACAGATGTGACGTCACATGGGAACTATGTATAGAGGCGCGGAACATGGCCCACTCGGACTCAATGTCCCCCGCCTCCCTCGGAACGTGTTCAAAGCTCTCCCGGAGGTGGGAGTTAAAGCTCCGTCTTACGGGAGACTCTGCCAGACGTTCCCAGCAGACCCTCACAATACGTTTGGGTCTGCCAGGTCTGACCGGCATCCTCCCCCACCATCGGAGCAAACTCACCACCAGGTAGTGGTCAGTTGACAGCTCCGCCCCTCTCTTCACCCGAGTGTCCAGGACATGCGGCCGCAGATCAGATGAGACGACAACAAAGTTGATCATCGAACTGCGACCTAGGGTGTCCTGGTGCCAAGAGCACATATGTACACCCTTATGCCTGAACATGGTGTTCGTTATGGACAATCCATGACGAGCACAGAAGTCCAATAACAGAACACCACTCGGGTTCAGATCAGGGGGGCCGTTCCTCCCAACCACACCCCTCCAGGTCTCACTGTCATTGCCCACGTGAGCGTTGAAGTCCCCCAGTAGAACAAGGGAGTCCCCAGGAGGCGCACTCTCCAATACCCCCTCCAAGGACTCCAAAAAGGGTGGGTAATCTGCGCTGCCGTTTGGCGCATAGGCACAAACAACAGTCAGAGCCCGTCCCCCACACGTAGGCGAAGGGAGGCTACCCTCTCGTTCACCGGGGTGAACCCCAACGTACAGGCACCAAGATGGGGGGCAACAAGTATGCCCACTCCTGCTCGGCGCCTCTCACCAGGGGCAACTCCAGAGTGGAAGAGTGTCCAACCCCTCTCAAGGAAACTGGTTCCAGAGCCAGAGCCATGTGTTGAGGTATATATTAGTGTTTCTGAGTTCAATGTTAGTTTATAACTGATTACAAATCAGCTTATTTAACACGTACGTAGCAGGGATTTTCTGACGGGCGATCCATTAAAAGATAGAGTAGACCTACAAAATGCAAGGTCCCCAGTAGCTCATAGGGATGAGCGTTGGGTTGGTGCGCAGAGCCTTTTCTCTACGCGGGTTCGAATCTCACTTGGTTTGGTTGAAACTTATTTTACGTTTGTCTTTTATTGGATAAAAAAATGAGGACTGAGATTAAATAAAATGAGTTTGTGAAACTCCTTTTTTATCCAATAAAAGACAAACGTAAAATAAGTTTCAACCGAACCGAGTGAGATTCAAACCCGCATCGAGAAAAGGCTCTGCGCGTCAACCCAATTCTTATCCCTGTGAGCTATTGGGGACCTTGATCTTTGTAGGTCCACTCTATCTTTTAACGGATTGCCCCTCAGAAAATCCTTGCTACGCACGTGTTAAATAAGCTGATTTGTAATCAGTTATTAACAAACGTTAAACTCAGAAACACTAATATATATATTCAGCTAACACATATTTTTAGCGGCGTCCCTTCTCTTTCCACCTCTTAACACACACCAAGCGCGCACACAAGAACACTCCACCCACTTCAAGAGAACTCTCTACCCACTTCAAGGCGGCTCTATGGGCAAATGCGTAATGAGCGAGGGTGGGCCAGGCCGGGCTCTGGGCCAACCAGGGACGAGGTGGGCTGGGGAGGGCCGTGCAGTGCGAAAACGGCTATAGTCCCTCCAGCGTGTCCTGAGTCTTCTTCTGGGTCTCCTCCCAGTGGGATGTGTCTGGAACACTTCACCAGCAAGGCATCCAGGAAGCATCCTAATCAGATGCTCGAGTCGCCTCTACCGGCTCCTCTCAATGTGGAGAAGCAGCGGCTCTACTCTGAGTTCCTCCTGGATGACTGGACTTCTCACCCTCAAATAAAAATTTGCAGTAGCTTCTGTGCAGTACATATATGTACGTTGTTAAAATGACGTAAGTTTAAGAGTTTGGAACATTGCAAGAGTGTGGAAAGGGTTTATAAAGCCTTGATATATATATATATAAATACTAAAATAAATATAGTGTTTCTACTTTGTGGTTTTTCACTTATTGCAGGGGTGTGTGGAATGTAAGATAATCAAGGGACTACTGTAATTTACTTGTTTTCTTCTGTGCCTCTCAGTTGATCTGAACCCTGGAAGTCCTGGTGCCACTTGCCTTCTTCCTATGACCCATCCTGCTGCTCAGCTGCCTGCCAGTCTGCCTTCAACCTGCCTGCCTACAATCTGAAAGTTATGCACCATAACTCATGTTCCCTGAAGGAAGGGAACGAGGTGCAACATACTTGCTATGGGAATTGCGCCCCACGCGATTGTGAAGGAGCTTGTCTGACGGGAAGAGGGAGATCGTTCCACAGTTTTGGAGCAGCAACAGAAAAAGCTCTGTCCCCTCTGAGCCTCCGTTTGGACCTCGGCACCTCCAGAAGCAGCTGATCAGCTGATCTGAGGCACCGAGCAGGAGAGTATGGGTGAAGCAGCTCAGAGAGGTAGGATGGAGCAAGACCATTTAAACCTTAGCGGCTAACAAGACGGCTAAGGTAGCTGTCTTGTTAGCTGCTAAGGGCCGTATCTTTAGCGATATGATAAACTGCAGCTTTATGTCGCACTTTCTCTCTCTGTTCCTCTAAAAGACACAGCACGGCTAAATAAATGAGCTCTGAACTGTGGTATGCTAGGAAGGACACATGTCTGTCGGAGCAGAGCGTTTCACACACACTCGCTCAGCTGCTGTGTTCTGCTAAACGTCTCCTCTTCTGCCCGCCCACAATGGAGACGCAGGAAGGGGAGGTGGAGCGCGGCTGAGGGCGGTGTTCGAGGAGGGCGAAGGAGGGGGGCCAGTGGGAGAAAGAAGACAGCAGGATTTCCAAGTATAAAACTACAGTATATTGTTTATATCGAGATAGTCCCAACTTGTGTTGCAAAAAATATATATCTCGATATCTTAAAAATATCGAGATATTGCCCAGCCCTAGGCGTGGCTTATATTCAGTTGCACTCAATAGTCCAGAAATTGCGGTAATTATTATTATTATTATTAACTTTAATTTAACCAGGCAAATCCCACTGAGATCACAGATCTCTTTTGCAAGGCAGCCTAACATGCATGTTTTTGGTGTGTGGGAGGAAACTGGAGTACCTGCAGAAAACTCACGCAAGCACAAGAAGAACATGCTAACTTCACACAGAAAGACCCCAGGTCCAACCGGGGATTGAACCCAGAACCTTCTTGCTGTGAGGCAACAGTGCTAACCACTGAGACATCGTGCTGCCACGTGACTAATAGTGAGTGTCACTGCTGCTGACTGAAAATGATGTTTTTAAAGATGTGCAACAAGAGAAAATGAGTGTTTTTCTTGTAAAACAGACTGATAATAATAATAAATAATAATGAATTTAATTTATAATGCACTTTTCATTAATGAAAATCTCAAAGTGCTAACAGGTGACAGACTGACATGTGCAGATGTACGTTGTGTTGGAGGAAATACAACAACACAAGTCAAGGATAGAAAGAATTACAAATACAAACCGGTTGAGTAGAGCAAATAAAGACATCAGCAGAGCGATGGAACGAGGTCAGTTTGTCCTCCAGGAGTCTTAGCCTATAGCAGCATAACTAAGGGACAGCTCAGGAAACCCAAGTCAACCCTAACTATAAGATTTATCAAAAAAGAAAGTCTTAATCCCAGTCTTAAAACTGGACAATGTGTCAGCCTCATGGACAGAAACTGGAAGTTGGTTCCACAAGAGAGGAGCCTGATAACTGAAAGATCTTCCTCCCATTCTGCTTTTGGAAACTCTAGGAACCACAAGTAAACCTGCAGCCTGAGAGTGAAGTGCTCTGTTGGGAAAATATGGAACAATAAGAAATAAGATCTGAAATATAAGATGGAGCTAGGTTGTTTAGAGCTTTGTAGGTTAGAAGTAAGATTTTGAATTGTATTCTGAATAAAGGCTGTTTTAATTATATTTGATCGGCCGGCAACTGAAGTGGACTTTGTGTTTCCCAGAGACGTCCACGTAGTAACTCGTTCAGTAGGAGTTCCCACATCGATGCTGGTGACGGGTCTGGAAAGGGCTTCGGTTTCAACCATAAGGAGTGGTTTGGTGTTTGAACGCCTCTGTAAGGCTGTTGTTTCTCTACTCTCCATTAAGAAACTTGTTTATTATTGTCGTGAAGTAAGGGACAACCTAGCTTATTGATCTGTATCAGCTAATATGAAGGTTTGTTGAGCTCAATCACAGACTGAGAACATTCCAGAAGCTGTCTGGAAGTGAGGGAATGTGTTTATAAAAGTTCACAAAGCTTTAAGCAGCACAAAGACACCAGCCTCATCAGAACTGGGAGGTTGTATCGGTGAAAGGGGAAGTTTGACTTGACATTAAAACATGACAACCTAGATTTATCTATTGACATGTATTTTTTTTATGATTATCACAATTATAACTTTTTTTGTGCTTTTGTCTGACCGGCAGTATTTCTCTAAATGTGGCTAAGCAACCAAATCTAAAATCTGTTCCCCTGTCAAAATGGAGGTGGCAGGGCTTTTGTTTTGCATAAAGACATGTTTCTATGCAAGTCATNGCATTTTCAGTAATGGGTGTGGCACATAGGGAATGGCTGCTGCCAAGAGGCCTAAAAGGCGTTGGCAGGTTTTTACAGGGACCCGTTGGTCCAGTTTAAATCTTTCTAGGCAATGGCGAATGGAGGAAACTCGTTCCTTCGAGAGCCATGCTCTGTACCGGACAGAGTCGATCTGTACTCCCAGAAATACGGTAACCCGTGATGAGTCACATCGCTTTTTTGTAGGTTTATGACAAAACCGAGAGACTCCAGGTGAGAAATCACCTTATAGGAGTGTGACTGGGCCTGCGTTCTGCTTTCAGCCAGAATCAGCAGGTCATCCAAGTAATTCATGACCCTGAGTCCTTGATTCCTAAGAGGGGTCAGGGTTGCATCCAGACATTTAGTAAATGTACGCGGAGCAGTCTTTAAACCGAAGGGTAAAGCTTTGAATTCATAAGCGTTTCCCTCGAAGGCAAAGCGGAGGAACTTTCTGTGTTTCCTCCACACGCCTATATGAAAATAGGCATCTTTTAAATCCATTGTACACGCGTAGTCTCCAGGTCTCACAGACTGGAGAACTTGCCGCAGTGTAAGCATCTTGAACTTAAATGTTTTAATCCTCTTGTTGAGAGTCCTGAGATCCAGAATCGGTCTCAGGGAATGATCCTTTTTGGGCACAAGGAAGTACTTGCTGTAGTGGCCAGAGCGTAGTTTGCATCCCGAGACCAAACTAATCACTCCCTTTTGCAGCATAGTTGAAACTTCCTCCCTCAGCACGTGTGCACGTGTAGGGTTGATCTTAGATTGCAGCACCCCTGTGAATAGGGGCGGTCTTTTTGAGAACTGCAACTTGAGCCAGTGACATATCGTTGTCATGACCCAATCATTTGGTAGACACGCCTTCCAGGCCTGTGCATGCACGCTGAGCCTGGAGGGCATATTGAATAGCTGCTCGTCGTGTTTTAGCGCCGAAGAGGTGACCTTTGACCCCTCTTGCGCTCTTTCGAGCAGGCTGATCGGCCCGACAGAAGATATCGCGAGATCTGACCGTCTCTGGCAGAGCTCGTGTATCTCGCTGCGGTTCATAGTTTGACCACATGGTTTGTTTATAAAAATGGGACTCGAGTCAAGAACCAGGGCAGTCTGTGCTTTGGTACTTTTATTTTTGTACATGTCTGAAACAGTGTTTGTTTTGTTTACACATGCAATAGGCGAGTCATGTTTGGTGCGCGCACACATGCCACTAGCTCCTCGTAGTTTTTTACAAGGGGAGACTGGGCTCAAAAAGTTAGGTTCCCGTACCACGTGGGCGGGCAAACCTGTAAAATTATCAGTTCGTCCTGTTTCATCAGGTCCGAGTCTGCTTTCCATATGGGGTCACTGAAGAGGTCCTCGGCCGGTACTGGAAAGTTTCTCCGTCACCAGCGGGTCTCTTCCGTGGGAGGCCACGCGTGTCTCCCTTTGGGGGTGCAAAGCTGTTCCTTGGCAACCCCTCGCGGAGGGCTTCCGCCTGTTTGCACCTTTGTTCCAGCCTGGCCTGGATGCGTTCCAGGGCTCCCCCGAAGAGTCCCGTCAACTCGATCGGGTGCTGAAGAAAAGTGGACCTCTGGTTTTCCAGGAGGTCCGACAATGTTAGCCAAAGATGGCGCTGGGCGATAACTATTTCCGCCATTACTTTGCCTTGGGAAATGGCTATTGTCCCCATCATGCGGAGCACGAGGTCAGAGGCACGGCGGGCCTCCTCCATGGCCTCTGTTGCGGCCTGCTCGTCTTTTGTTACCTGGATATCTTGCAGTTTTTCTGCCAGGTACACCTGTACCATGGATGATGCATTCATTGCGCGAGCTACGAGGCCCTGAGTCTTGTAGCACTTCTCGAGTTGTTTCTCCGAAGCGCAGCAGGCCTTGCTAGGTAACGCTGGTTTCGTCCCCGTGGCTGTGAGGGCCAAGTGAGCCGCCAGAGTCTCATCTATCAGGGGTGCACTGGCAAGGCCCACTGTCTCTATTCCCGCGACATCAAGGAGTCGGGATAATGGCAGCATGATGGAAGCTCCGGGTTCCGCCCAGGAACGTTTGAGCTCCATGAGAAAGTCCGGAAAAATGGGCATTTTCTGCGACGTTGTCGGCTGCTTCGCGTAGAAGTAACTTCCCGCTAGCCTCGTAGCCTGTTGGTGAGGCGTGGGGTCTGGCCACGTGACCTACAGGGCATCCGCCGCCCTATAACACAGGTCGAAGAGAGCAGGTACCGACAAGTCCGGTTCCGGAAGGATTTGCGCCAGGTTCTGGGAGGAATCCACAGTTTCTCCTCTGTGACCATATTCGGCGTCTTGGTCGGACACTTCGGGCGTCGAGTCGTCAACAGCAACTGAGGAGTCCGACATGTTGTCCTCTCCGACTCGACCGTTGCATTCCAGGTAGGGATGGGAACCGAGAACCGGTTCTGTTAGAGAACCGGTTCTTAATAGTCCAATTCCATGGAATTGTAGGATGCATGTCTTAACGATTCAGCTTACCGGTTCTGTAGACTCATGGTGGTGACGTATTCAAGCGCTGACATCACAGACATGCGCCGCGCCCGAGACGAGTGGTGGTGGTGTCTATATATGATATCTATGTTCAAAATGGCGTCGCGGAGGAAGCGCTCAAGCGTTTGGCTTCATTTCACGAAAAAAGATGAGACCAGGACTACTTGTAACGCATGCAACGCGTCCATTACGATAAAGGGAGGAAATACGTCGAACATGCAGAAGATTTGGCCACTCGGCATGCGCTGATTTTGAAGAAATGTACCGTTTTTAACACGCTGCTTGGAGGAGAAGGAAGTGGAGAGAAAGCGTCCACCTCCGTTGTAAATGTTACAGCAGGTAACGTCAAATTCTTTCACTTGTTACCTTTTAGCTATACTGCTTCCACTGTATTTTATAAATAATCTCCATCTCATGTAATAACATTTAGCTGACGAGGATTGCCGGAGTCTGGCTGGCTCAGAGGCTGTTGCTAGCACACTTAGCTTTCAGGATGACGATATTAACACACAACAGACCTAAAAATGCCACCGTAGAAATGGGAGCAAAAACAAAAGTGTTGTTTTATATTTTTGTTCAGTGTGTTTCATTGTAGCCTCTTTCTGTTGTGAGAGCTTTTCTTGCTGCTCAGTGTTTTTAATGGTGAATTTCTTCTGAAGCTGGCAGAGCTGGGTCCAGGGAGAGACACAGAGGGAGGCAGAAGAGGATGAAGATGATAACTATGTAAGTTTTGTTTTTTGTAATGAAAGATGATAGATTGCATGGATTATTACACTATTTATTTTAAAATTGAATCTTGTGGTTATGTCAATAATTTCAGATGCCTCCTGTAAAGCAGCAAAAAGAGACAACCCTAGAAGAACTTTTTGAGGAAGAGACAGAAGTCCAACTGTATAGAAGCCTTTCACCCATTCCAACCATGGACAGCCCCTTAATACGGTAATGTTAATTAGGAATTATTTTTTCATAAAAGTTCTATTTTTGTTCTGGTGAAAGAGCATTAAATACTTCATGCACACAAATGGTGTACTATATATTTTTTTCTAACTCAATGAGAATTGTTAACAGAATTGATAAGGAATTGAATCGATAAATGATATCGATAAAGGAATCGATATCGATAATTTCTTAACAATTCCCATCCCTAATTCCAGGTCCACGTTTTTGAGCTCCGGTTCAGGAGCGAGCACTTTAGTGCGACGTGCGAACTTCAGCGCCGCGTTGCTAGCCATGGATTTGGCCAACGTGTCAGCACGTCGTTTCCTCACTACCGCCGACATTCGACGGCAGTGGGAGCAGGAGTCGGGGAATTCCAACACTTTCCTCGCGTGCTGAATCCCTAGGCAGACAGGACAGGCCTCGTGGGTGTCTTTCGCCGAGAGGGAGTAGCCGCAGCCGCTGGGGGCATGGGCGCGAGCGAGGACTCGTCGTCCTGGTTTTCTTCCTCCTTGTCCTCCGTTTTCCCTTCTCGGGAGCCATGTCCGGCAAGAAGCGTCAAAGTTGTTCCTAGTTTTCTTTTGTTCGAAGCCGTCTTCTCCGTCGTCTTGCTTTCGCTGGTTAGCCTGCTAATGATTAGCAGGAGGTTGTGACGTAGTTAACACCGTCGAGCGAAGCAGCTGCGGAAAAAGAAGAAAACTTTGAGGTAAGTAGAAAAACGCTGGACTAGCTTTCGCCAGCCCAGCAATACGCAGGAAAATTTCTCTGTACGCTCAGTGTAGGGAGCAAGCTCACCTCAGTCGAGCGATGCGACAACAGAGAAGTCCCACGAAGTTCAGGTGTTAAGCGAAATGAAGGGCAAAAAAAAGAAAGATGGATGGGCGTCAGCCGCTTAAGTGCCCAGAGGGCGGGGCCTCTGGCACGGCGTTGATGCCCTAGCCGTAAAGGCGTGAGTATATTCCTTCAGGTAATCGTGCGGGAGCGCAATTCCCATAGCAAGTATGTTGCACCGAGAGACCAGACTGAAAGGGAACCACTAGTGTACCCGTCAAAACTCACCTCATCACCTTCATCTCAGTCACTATTCATACCTGTGTAGTGGACATGACCATAGTCCACTATGATGCGAGATTACACCTTCGTCTTTTTTTAACTGTTCCAGTGATAACCTTTACTGACCTCTCAGTAAACAGACATTTAGTCTTTTTTAGTTTGAATCAAACAACATATTCATTCACAAAGAGACTATTTCTATTCTTTGATTTTGTTCTAATACAAATATAATCAAAGCAATCACCTGTGCTATTCATGAGCAGTGTTGTACTTTACAATATGTTTTATGATCACATATGTTATATGCTGTGTTATTCTTCAATGTGAAGCATTACTGTGTCACTTCTTCAAATGAAGGTGTCTAATGGTGTCAGAGTTGAATAATATGTCAAACTGACTTGTTCAGTTTTGTGTTAAAATGAGAAACAGCTAAATCTCTAACTAGCGTCTGTATATCTTCACTTTCAGACACTTTTCCTTCACCCTCCTCGCAGCGCTGTCGGACCACAAGGACATATCCTCCCAGTGCCTCCTGTAAATACTTCATTGTAAATTAATATCACCTACCTTTATTCAGAGTTGTTTTAGTCTGTTACGTGCCTCTGCTACTGCAAATACAATGCACACACAACATAAAAAAGACATGTAAAATAAAATAATAATAATAATAATACCTAAAATAATAGGAGTGTCATTTATATTTTAAAAAACAACAACATTTGAGTGAATGACTTCGGTCTCCTTTCTAGAAGTCATACGATTCAAAGTGTACCCAGCTGTGAAATTAAATGAAAGTTTTATGTACAAGTATAATTTTTCAAAAATATTTCAGGTTCACATTGTGAGTTTTGATCCTGTTCACAGTTGCTAGGACACTAGAATAATGGCTTTACTGACGTTGAAACAATAGTTTTATATAATTTCTTTAAAAGTTCATCAAGTTAAAACTCAAAGTTGTACCATCATCCAACTTTAGAAATTAGGAGTTTAAATGCAGTCTTGTGTATTTTCACTCTAAATTTGTTAAAGATCAATTTCATTCCATTACATTGATTTAATAAAAGTGTTTTGTACAGTTCTGTCCATCATTTGTCGTGACAGTCTAGTGGAACTCTCCTGACTAGCTTGACAATTTAATTTCCAAATTAGCACCTACACAGAAAACTTTCCAGTCCGTGCTGACTGGCTTCCTGCATATCAGTCTATACGGCAGTGGGTGTTCACTGAGTGCAGAGCAGTAAAATCTACGCTTTGATGAGATTAGCTGAGTGGTGCACTTGAAATACCCTTTCATGAGCTGCCATTATTGTATTAATCTATTCTAAAACAATTTGGTTGAATTAATTAGGCCCTACATATTTCAGCAACACTCACAGGCTGTCTAGAAACAGATGGCTTTGAGGGTGAGCCACTCTCTAATGAATGTGTGTGGCTAAGGAGTAAAAAACGAGAGAAAGGAGAAAAGGGAATGAAGAAAATTAGTGAAGAAAATGAAGAAACTGTTGTGAAAGAAAGAAGAAAGAACGCAAAGCAACGTGACATCAACACCTCTGCATTGAATACCTGACAGAGTGACAAATGAGAGAAAATGAGTCAAAGATTGAGAAAGGAGAGACCTGAACAAAAAAGTTGCACCAGGTCTCGGGTCCTAAAGCTTATCAGTTCTCCTGCAGCTGACAGGAGATTTGTAGCTTAACAACAGTTGGGCAAAGAAGGCTATTATCTCAATCCTACAGTGTTCTGGATGGGTTCAACCTTGAACAGCTTGTAGATGATGAGCCTATCCATATGGTGTATAAATCGCTCAGCGTTTCCTCAGCCATTAACCTTCAGGACTCCTTGCACTTGTCCTCCACTTTGACTGACAGCTCTGCGTGGATTTTACAAAGCATTTCCGTCTTTAAAACGATTGCGAAACAACATTCTACGTTTGCTGTACCAAGAAAAAAATGGGTGACTACCAAACATCAACTATTGAAAATAAAATAAATCAGCAAGCAAAATCAACTTTTATTTGGGAAAACTAAGCATTTCGTGTATGCCACTGAGGGATTCATGAGCACAGGTAAACCTTGCCAATTCTATTTAAAGAAATCTAACCAAATGAGTAACACATGGTCAACTTTGGCTCACTGGAAAACACAAACTGCTGACAAATCAAGAAGACTGGAGGCTAGAAGTCTTTTTGGCTCTTTAAAAAAAACAAATTATAATAAAACTAAAGTATTTAGAGTTTCAGAAAAGCTACAGTGAAAACAATTATCAAAAACATGTTCTCAAATATGACCTGATTTACAATGGTATGCATCCAGGCTGGCCAAGTCTGCTATGAACCCTTTCTTACTAGTAGAATGATGGTTTTGGTGGCATCACTATGACCCTGTGATACCAAATACATGTCTACACAGCTTTAATGTGTAACCAAATCAGGTCATTTTTAGACGTGGCTCCATTTATTTACATACAATTGTTAATTTGAATGCAATTAGTCATGAAACAAGAGTTATCAGAGTTGTCTTGACATGTCATGGAGAAAAAAATCACATTGGCTTCAGCTTACAACTAATTAAAGATAACTGAACAACTGTGGTGGACCACTAGGGGGCTCTACTCACACCCAGTGGACCGAATGTATTACAGGATGCTTTTATTGTGAAAGGTCCAGAGGACCGGATGTTATGTGGGTATATAAAGCAGTGTTGGGCGGGTTCCCGCCAGTTTAGTAGGAGTTGATTAAAAGGTGAAGTTCTGCAGCCTGTCTCCTGTGTCGTCTCTTCACCTCCTCTTACACTGGTGACCCTCGTGAACTGAATATGTCGACATCTGACGCTTCAGCCAGCTCTCTTCAGCTGTCTACTGCTGTGGAACCTACACAGGCGGCCCCGCACGCTTTTTCGGTGGCCGTTAAAATCCCGGACTTCTGGCTGCACGCGCCTCAGTCGTGGTTCGCCCACATCGAATCACAGTTTGCTCTTCGCGGGATTTCTGTTGACGACACCAAATACCACCATGTGGTTGCTTCGCTGGATCCGCTGACAACCCAGCGGGTAATGAGCCTACTACAAAACCCTCCAGCACAAGGAAAATACGACGCCCTCAAGAAGCTTCTTCTGCGGCGCTACACACTCTCAGAGGCGGAGCGCGCTGAGAAACTATTTTCCTTCTCCGGTTTGGGTGACGGAACAGCTCTCGAGCTCGTGGAGAGCATGTTGTCCTTGCGGGGATCAGACGACTGCGAGTTCCTCTTCCGCCACCTCGTCCTCCGCCAGCTTCCAGCTCCTGTGCGAACCGCCCTGGCCAACTCCCCGTTTCTGCAGGAGAAGGATTACCGCTCGCTGGCCGAAGAAGCCGACCGCATCATTCTAACCACGAGGACCTTCGCGGTACAGGCGGTGGTCCCGGGATCTCCAGCAGCGCCCGAGTTTCGAGCGACGCACACAGCGCCGGACGAGCCAGCGGTGGTGGCAGGAGTCACTAGCCGCAGGCGGGCAGGTCCAGTTCTTTGTTTCTACCACGCGCGTTTTGGCGCCAAAGCACGACGGTGCGTCCCGCCGTGCAGCTTCAAGCCGCAGGGAAACGAGACCGCCAACAGCCGCTAGCAGTCGCAGCCGTTGGCGAGAAGGAAAGGCTGCTTTTCATCGAGGACTCGAAGTCAGGGAGGCGGTTCCTGGTGGACTCGGGGTCGCAGAAGAGCCTCGTCCCCCCGACTGGCTCCGACAGGTTGGCTGAAGGCTGCGGGCCACAGCTAACCGCGGCGAATGGCTCTCCCGTCAAGACGTTTGGCGAAAGGTTGGTGACTGTGCGTTTCCATGAACGGGACTTCCGGTGGAACTTTGTGGTAGCTGCTAGCTCGGTCCCTATTTTAGGGGCTGATTTTCTTTGTGCTCACGGGCTCCTTGTTGACATTGCTAACAGACGTTTGATCGACGCTGTGTCTTTTTCGTCACTGCCTTGTAAGACGCGAGGAGCTGGGCCTTTAATACATGCTAACTTTTTAGCTTCGGGTAATGTGTTTCAACGTTTATTGTCTGAGTTTCCCTCGCTGACTGTTCCTGATTTTGCAACCACAAACACAAAACATGGGGTCGAACATTATATTCCCACAACGGGGCCCCCGGTGTTCGCACGTGCACGCCGCCTCGATGCTACTAAGCTAGCAATCGCACAGGAAGAGTTTGCTAACATGGAGCGTTTAGGCATCGTGCAGCGCTCAAACAGTCCGTGGGCCTCCCCCCTCCACATGGTGCCCAAGGCAGATGGCAAATGGCGGCCATGTGGAGATTTCCGCCGCCTCAATAACATCACAGAGAATGATCGTTATCCCATCCCCCACATCCAGGATTTTTCAGTGCACCTGGCTGGGACCTCCATTTTTTCTAAAGTAGATTTAGTACGGGGATACCACCAGGTTCCTGTGCATGTGGAGGATGTCCCTAAGACCGCTGTTATCACGCCTTTCGGCCTGTTTGAGTTTTTGCGCATGCCTTTTGGTCTTAAAGGTGCAGCACAAACATTTCAGCGGTTGATGGATTCAGTCCTAAGGGGTCTGTCCTTCGTATTTGTGTACTTGGACGACATCCTGGTGGCTAGCAGCTCGGCTGAGCAGCACCTGTCCCACCTCCGTGAGGTTTTTCAGCGCCTGGCAGCACATGGCCTGATTGTAAACACAGCGAAATGCCAATTTGGGCTGCCAGTCATTGACTTTTTGGGCCACCGCATTTCCGCAAGTGGCGCCGTCCCGTTACCAAACAAAGTGCAGGCGGTGTCAGATTTCCCACAGCCCCAGTCTGTTAAAGCGCTACAAGAGTTTTTGGGAATGGTTAACTTCTATAACCGTTTCCTCCCCAGGGCAGCACAACTGCTGCGTCCGCTCTATGGAGCGCTGAAAAAGAAAAAGCCCAACGACAGCGTGGACTGGACACCAGAACGCCTACAGGCATTTGGTGATGCTAAAGCTGCACTGGCCACTGCTGCCCTTTTGGCCCATCCATCCCCAGCGGCGCAAATAGCTTTAACAACCGACGCATCTGATGTTGCGGTGGGGGCTGTGTTAGAACAGCAGGTTTCCGGGGTTTGGCAGCCGCTTGCATTTTTCAGCCGTACGCTGCGGGACAATGAGCTGAAATACAGTGTTTTTGACAGAGAGTTGCTGGCGCTTTACCTGGCTACACGCCATTTCAGGTTTTTCCTGGAAGGCCGCCAGTTCACTGCATACGTTGACCACAAACCCCTGGTGTTTGCTATGTCAAAAATTTCTGACCCCTGGTCTGCTCGCCAGCAACGCCACCTCGCAGCGGTGTCTGAATTTACTACAGACATTCAGCATGTGGCTGGAAAATCCAATGTGGTGGCTGACTGTCTCTCCCGGGTGCTGATCGCTCCCGTGTACGTTGGCATCGATTTTTCTGCTATGGCTGCGGACCAACGTAGCGACGCAGAAATACTCGAGCTCCAGTCCGGCCCCACAGGCCTCGAGTTGGAGGAAAGGCGGGTGAATGACGGAGGTCCTCTCCTGCTCTGTGACGTATCTACGGGCAGGCCCCGCCCCCTGGTTCCAGTTTCATGGCGACGCCGCGTTTTTGACTCCTTACATTCCCTTTCTCACCCAGGTGTTAGAGCCTCTGTGAAACTGGTCAGCTCAAAGTTTGTTTGGCCCGGTCTGCGTAAAGCAGTTAAGGAGTGGGCAGCAGCGTGTGTTCCATGCCAGCGTGCTAAGGTCAACAGGCACACCAAAGCACCGTTGGAACCTTTCCCCATCCCAAGTCGGCGGTTTGATCATGTGCACGTAGACCTAGTAGGCCCTCTGCCTCCATCACAGGGTTTTACTCATCTGCTGACTATGATAGACCGGACCACCAGGTGGCCAGAGGTGGTTCCTCTGACGTCCACAACATCTGCAGTGGTGGCCCGGGCCTTTTTGTCTACCTGGGTTGCACGTTTCGGCCCCCCTTCAGACATTACATCGGACAGGGGCCCGCAGTTTGTTTCGGAGCTTTGGTCTACCATGGCCAAGGGTCTGGGGACTAACGTTCACAGGACCACCGCTTACAACCCCCAAGCTAATGGTTTGTGTGAACGGTTTCACAGGTCATTGAAAGCTGCACTTCGTGCTGCATTGACCGGTGACAACTGGATTGACCGCCTTCCCTGGGTTTTGTTGGGGTTGCGTACCGCAACCAAAGAAGACCTGAGCTCTTCCCCGGCTGAAATGGTTTACGGTCAGCCTGTGCGCGTCCCCGGTGAGTTTTTACCTGAGGTACCCTCACCACAGTTCGCTCCACCGTTGCTCCATCTTTCACCTCAGGAGGCCCCTTTTCGTGTCCCCGGTCCGGTACACCATTGTTTACCGCAGTCATTTGTCCCTAAGAGTCTGGAGTCCTCTAAATTTGTTTTTGTCAAACACAATGCACACAGGACACCACTACAGCCTTTGTATGATGGACCGTTTCGAGTTCTTCAACCAGGTCCGAAACATTTCATTTTGGATTTAGGGGGTCGTACTGAGACTGTCTGTATTGATAGGCTTAAACCAGCTCATGTTATGTCAGATGATCAGGTTGTTACGGCCCAAGCTCCTCGCAGAGGCAGACCTCCATCCACATTATTAACGGACGGCGGTCCTTCTTCCGGAAACTCTCAACGTCCATTGGAGCCCGAATCTTCTGCAGACCCTCCTCGTAGCCCTCCACTTCATCAGACTGGTTCTGCAGGGCCCAGGTTCAGCCGTTCTGGTCGTTTGATCAAACCTAAAATGCGGGACTAGTGATGGACCTTACTGGGTGTTCTGGGGGGGCGTGTGTGGTGGACCACTAGGGGGCTCTACTCACACCCAGTGGACCGAATGTATTACAGGATGCTTTTATTGTGAAAGGTCCAGAGGACCGGATGTTATGTGGGTATATAAAGCAGTGTTGGGCGGGTTCCCGCCAGTTTAGTAGGAGTTGATTAAAAGGTGAAGTTCTGCAGCCTGTCTCCTGTGTCGTCTCTTCACCTCCTCTTACACAACCAAGCTTGGGAATAATCTAAAGACGTGGCTTTTTTGGTTGTTTTGTTTTTCAGGGAAAAAGCTCTCAACCAGAGATGTCCGTTTGTAGTTGAATCAACCAAGACATTTGTCAATGTCAAGTATGAACAGGGCCTATCAATTTTTGGGGGGATGTTATGAGTGAATAGTCATAGTCTAATTTTCACTGTCAGAGAGATGTGCAAGAGTGCAAAGTTGTAAGACCAGTAAAGGGGTTTACAGACCATGGTGTGTTTTAAGAGCAGGGGAGCCTGAGTGCTGAAGTGTTGAGTTGTTTACGAGCTGCTGCCGCATCATGAAGGACAAGTTAATGGGTAGCAAAGAGGAGCTGTATAATAATGCACTTTGTGGCTTGAATCCAGCCTCAACCTGACTTCTTACAGGAACCGTGCTGATGAGGACACCCTCAGAGAAAAAGGACAACGACGGGGAAAGAGAGGGAGCACAATGGGTAACAAAGAGTTGGAGAGACAGTTAAGAAAGACGATACAAACTTTCTTGGGTTAGATAATGCCCCAACTGTCCATGTCCATATCAGCTCAGTTCAAGGATTGAGTAATAGACACCAAATCTCTGGCACCCAGAATCAAGAAAATGAAAGTTTTCCCTACTCCTGACTTGGCACGAGCTCTCGTAAATGATACCTTTCACCTGAGAGGGCGAAGACCACTTAGCGGTAAGAGTGATGTCACTGACAAAAAACCCATACAAGATATAAAAAACAGCCTGAGCTGGAAGCACAACACAGAAAACCAAGTAGAAAGGGTGAAACATTCCAGCGTCAATCTATTGTTTGTCGTAATAAACTAGCATTTAAAGTTACAGCGACACACTGCTGCTCGGTGCGAGTTGGGCAGAGCCATCCCAAGTGGCTGCTTTTATTACCTTGTTGACACCAGCTGCTAGTTTTAAGCGCTTTTAACTGCTGAGTCTAAGCGGTGGCTCAAATCGCAGAATTATTGTCGTTATTCCTGCCCAGCTTTCTTTTTGGCAGTGCTTTTAAGCCCCAGACTTAACAACAAGCCTGAGTTTTATGCATTGAGACAGCTGGTGGGAATAAGGCGGTTGCCAGTGGCATAAAACGCTGAACGTGTATGTGTGTTCGTAAATGCAGTCAGCGTGTGCCTTCGCGTGTGGGAGGGCATCTGAATATTAAAAACTGTCTTTTTAAAACTTGCTTGTCCTCCATCCAAAAATTAAAATTGCACATTTGTCATATTGGTCAGTTTTAGTAAACAAGGATTTATCACTCAGGCTCAGTATTTGGCATTAATCAAGGTGATTAAAATGCAGTGGAAATGTGACATACTGGAAACCAAATGTTACAGATTCCTCCTTCCTCTTCACCAGTTTGACACTCAACTTCCACTCTCGCCACACTGGCACGCTTCATTACTACTATGCCTGTGTGAAGTCGCTCGCCTCGACTTCCACACAAACACACTCACAAAAGCGTGCGCCCGCCCCAACACACACTCTTCCCTCACTTCACACACACAAATTCTCTGTAGCAGCTGTACCTCTCCTTATGTGTAGAAAGTGTTGATCCCACTTCTTCTCTCACACACATTGAACATATGTCCGTTAGAAACAAGGCAGACTCTGTATTCCATCTTGTGAAGGAAAAAGTTTGCTCTGCTTTTAATACAGTACAATTCATTTGTCCAAGTCTCAAGTAGTCACATACACCCCAAGTGAGACACGGAGGTGATCTTGCTGTGTGAGCGTGTGAATGTCTATGCAAAGCAAAGATCTGAGATGCCTTTAGGTAAAACAAATACAGACTCTAATAGATGCCAGCAGCACCTGTCTGATTTACATCTTTTAATTGCAAATGAGCAACCAAAGAAACGCATCACAAGCCAGGAGATTTTCACAAAATCCAGCCATGCCCCGAATGCTTTTGGACGGCATTTTACGCAATAATGCAAATTTGGGATTGTTCTGCATGTGCATGCATATATTAGCAACTTCAATCTTTGTACAAAAGCTTTAAAGAAACAAAAAAAAAAAGAAGTGTTCTCCGTGTGATTCATAAATTGTTTAAAAGTGAAATACTGCTGTTAGCGTGCTAATAGTTCTAGCATAAACGCTATGTACTTGTGGTTTGGAGTCAAAGTTAACCCAGCACAAAGAGCGGTGGAAAATATTTTGTTATAAAATATTATCTTGTCAAATTGGTAATCAGATTAAAGATTTAGGCTTTTATTTACTGTATATTTATATATATACAGGTGGTCCCCGACTTACGAACGCGTCAACATACAAGGTTCCGGACTTACGAGCTGACTAACGAACAGTAAAGTTGTAAAGAACATACAGAAAATACAGCACTGGTATGTGTTTTTAGATGAAAGTGTGTTAGCTAACAGTTTGTAAACAAGTTTCTGAGCATGTTTATGAACTAGTATGTACGTTTGCGTTGAAAAACGAGTGTTCGTAGTAGCGCTAGCATAAATTTTCCGACTTACGACCGAAAATCCGGACTTACGAGCGACACGTGTTTCGTGTTCCGACATACGAATTTTCGTCTTACGAGCGACTCGTAGGAACGGAACTCGCTCGTAAGTCGGGGACCACCTGTATATATATATATATAAATATATATATATATATACAGGTAGTCCCCGACTTACGAGCGAGTTCCGTCCCTAGGGGGCGCTCGTATGTCAAAAATTCGTAAGTAGGATCACATAGTAAAAAAAAAATATAATTTTTTTTTTTTTTTATATAAATGAATACATGTACAGTACTGGACAGTCACCAAGCACTTAGCCTATCCTAACACAGTTTTTAAAGATGAAGGAATAAGTTGAATTGTCTCCCTTTCACATAAAGGGAGCAAGCTCCCTATGGAGCCTGCAGGGAGGAGGGAGACAATTCAACTGACTCCTTCATCTTTAAAAACTGTGTTAGGATAGGCTAAGTGCTTGGTGACTGTACAGTACTGTACATTTATCTATTTATTAAAAATATACAGTATATACAGTATTTTTATTTTTTTATTGTTTTTTATTTATAAATAGATAAATGTACAGTACTGTACAGTCACCAAGCACTTAGCCTATCCTAACACAGTTAAGGAGTCAGTTGAATTGTCTCCCTCCTCCCTGCAGGCTCCATTCCCATAAAGGGAGCTAGCTCCCTTTATGTGAAAGGGAGACAATTCAACTCACTCCTTCATCTTTAAAAACTGTGTTAGGATAGGCTAAGTGCTTGGTGACTGTACAGTACTGTACATGTATTCATTTATAAAAAGAAAAAAAATGATTTTATTTATTTATTTATTTATTTTTTAAGTCTGGGACTACCTGTATACAGGTGACCCCCCTACTTACGTACGAGTTTGGGAGATAAGAACTGTTCGCAGCTCGATTCTGCCGTAGCTAGGGGGTGAAAACAGCGTCCCGTTCGTAGGTCCTTATTCCGTTCGTAGGTCGTGGAAATACCGCTAACGGAGCGCACGCACACATTTAAGCATGTACAGTAGTGTACTGTAATGTTAAACATTGCTATTCACATTTACAGAATAAATAAATATATAATTTCTTACTTTGAGATGGTCAAAGCCGACATCTTAGGTTGCCATGCGTTGATTGTTGTCGGGCCGAGCAGCGCGGCGGCCGACGAGTGAACCACCGCAGCTGCTCAGAAATGATCATTTTTATCATAATTATTATTTATAAAACCTTTAAAACAACCACAGCTGCAACAAAGTGATGTACACATGAAATTAAGAACATTTAAACACACACAAATTTTTATTTTTTTTAAATACAGTAATTTCATATTTTTATTAAATATGATACGTTCGTAGGTCCCGTGGTTCGCAGGTCGGTGGAGTCGTAGGTCGGGGGTTTGCTGTATATATCAATCCAAACTGCAAACTATTTTGTTCACTAAAGCTTTTTTCACACCAGGAAAAACCCAAACATGAGTAGTAAACATGACAGATCGTGAAGAGAGGAACACCGGTCAAAAGATTCAAGTACTGTAACACCAAATATGAAGATGCGTGATTTATACATCCAAGCTCTGTCATACTCTATGATGTTTCAGATTCAGTAAATAAAATAATTTCTTATTTCTAAAGTTTGCTTGTTCCTGTGATCAGAGGGTGCATGGTGGTAGCAAGACGGTCTTTGATTTAGGAGCACGGCACCACTGCTGCGAGCTCCGTGATACAACACACCAGCGTACTCACACGGAAACACACAACCCGAGCAGCGGGAAACAAGAGAGGAGCAGCTGTGAGTTGCACTCATCAGTTCAGATTGAGGGAGAAACAAGCAGGCTGGTAAACAGACACAGATGCGCAGAGCTGAGCAGAACAGAGAGTGTGAGAAAGAGGAAGGTAAACCCTTTCACAATAAGAATGTATTAAAGTCAACAACTCTGACTGCAGAAAGATGTACACAAAACAAGTGGCAACTGTGTGTCATTGACTCTAGTGGTACGAGAAGTCAGGGTGTACTTTTTTTTAAAATAATTAGCTCTTTTTTTAGTATTATAAATGCTGATTGTGCTTTTTACTGACTTTTCAAAACAATTGCAAAGGTCAGCCGATCAAAATCACTCCCCCCTTGAAAAATCTGAATCTGTGCAGGAATCGAACGACCACCACTTGGTGAATTTCTTCTGCACGTGCACACCCCCACGTTTGTCTTTTTATCTTTACAGGGACTTTGCATTGACTTCCATTCATTTTTCATTCATTTCTATAGCCTAACCCTGATCTTTACCTTAAACCTAACCCATCCTCAATTCACAACATAGTCCTAAAATTAACCCTTAACCCACCAACAGCACTTCTTCTTATGAGGCCTGCGCTTTGAACCCCATAAGGAGCAAGAAAGTTCATGCTCAATAATCCAGGTACCAAATGATCCAATGATTCTCAGTCGGATCATCGGACAGTTTCTTTTTTATAGAAACCTTTCACCCTCTATCTGGAGGGCTTCATCAGTCAGAGGACTTCCAGCAAACTGGTTGGTCTATTTAAAGTGTTTACTTCTTGGTGGGGGAAACAGTTTGCTGGAAGTCCTCTGTCTGATGAAGCCCTCCAGATAGAGGGTGAAACGTTTCTATAAAAAAGAAACTGTCCAGATGACCCGACTGAGAATCATTGGATCCATAAGGAGCAGTTAAGTATTTGTTGGAAAAATGGGCCTTACAAAGTAAAAATACAATTACACACACTTGTCTGCTATTTTTGCCTTCCCTGAAGAAGCCGCCTTCACCTGAGGATGTCCGCAAAATACCATTACCGTATATTTAGAACTATAAGGCGCACAGGATTATAAGGCACAATATCAATTAACGGGACTATTTTCATACATAAGGCATACTGGATTATAAGGTGCATTAAGCAAAACAAAAAAGTCAGATAAACTAGCTTAATTCAACTCATTCACAGTAACCACATAAAATCAGTTCAAGGTCAGTAAGCACAACCAGAAATTATGCATAAGGCACACCTGATTTTAAGGTTCACTGTCGATTTTTGAGAAAATTAAAGTATTTTAAGAGCAGCTTAGTCTGAAAAATATGGTACTCTAAAATATATTAAAGTATTGATTTGTGAATTAGAAGACTCAATTTTGTACTCTCATCTAGATTTATTTTGTCATTGTTAGCTTATTCACGAGTTGCTATTACTCAGTTCAAAATTGTATTTGTGCTTTAAATGTTTGCGTTTACAAAATGAACTGTTTGGTCCCTCAAACTGTCTGAGTTTAACTAACTTATCAGCTTTTACAGCGTCTCAAACCAGGTACAGTGAAGGATTTCTCAGAAGAAGGCAGTAAAATGAATGTTGGATTAATGGAGGAACGGTCCGAAGGGAGCTTAAAAGCCAAAAAGAAATAGAGCAGAACCTTCTACATTAATTAAAGCTTCAAGTTGACCTTAAAGAAACATTTCACCCTAATCTTTAATATCTTACCTATTATGTTTACAAATTGCACTTTTTCCAGTACTGAATTTAAAAAAAAAAAAGCTGTTACTCTGCCCGAACACCATAAAAGTTCACAGAAACTGTTAAAAATACTTCAAGTAAAGACTTGATGATCCTTCTCTCCATGCTCTGGTAACATTTAACACTAGCTCTACCAGTTTTTGTCAAAATGACAATTCTACCTATGCAACCCATGGGATTGTCAAACTGACAAATTGAATTAGCATTTTTAAAGCCATTGGTATGTATATGAGGCCATTCCAATCTGTTGGCGGGGAGGAGGCCTTGGGGCATATTTATATAGTCAGGTAAATCCAGTGGTGGAGAAAATACTCAAACACTGTACTTAAGTAAAAGTGCAAATAAACAGACAAAAATATACTCTAGTAAAAGTAGAAGTACCATATTAATATTTTTACTTAAGTAAAAGTAAATAAGTACTTGCTTTTAAAAATACTTAAAGTATTAAAGTAAAAGTAATTGCTGAATGTATTACCTAATGCAATGGCCTACAATACCATAAAGTGTGTGATATATATATATATATATATATATATATATATATATATATATATATATATATATATATATATATATATATATATATATACATATATATATGTGATATATATACATATATATATATATATATATATATATATATATATATATATATATATATATATATATATATATATATAATATATATATATATATATATATATATATATATATATATATATATATATATATATATATATATATATATATATATATATATATATATGTATATATATATATATATATATATATATATATGTATATATATATATATATATATATATGTATATATATATATATATATATTATATATATATGTATATATATATATGTATATATTATATATATATGTATATATATATATATGTATATATGTATATATGTATATATATATTTATAAGTATATATATATATTATATATATACAGGTAGTCCCCGACTTACGAGCGAGTTCCGTTACAACGAGGCGCTCGTAACATGGAAATCTCGTAATTTGGAACGGCCGCCACGTGTCTCGTAAGTCCGGAATTTCGCTCGTAAGTTGGAACGGTTTTGCTAGCGCGACTACAAACACTCGTTTTTCATCGAAAAACCGCTTATGAGTGCATAAAAATGATCGGAAACGTGTGTCCACATGTTTAGCTAACGGACTGTGGTGAAAAAACACAGAAAAACTCAGTATTTTTTGCGTTTTTTCCAAAAATTTGCCAGCTCGTAAGTCCGGATGCTCGTAGGTCAGAGCGCTCGTAAGTCGGGGACTACCTGTATATATATATATATATATATATATATATATATATATATATATATATATATATATATATATATATATATATATATATATATATATATATATATATATATATATATATATATATATATAAATAGCTTGGTCCGCATTGCCGGCAGTAAGTCAGGCTCGTTTCCGGTAAAAGTTGGACTCCGCCAAGGTTGCCCTTTGTCACCGATTCTGTTCATAACTTTTATGGACAGAATTTCTAGGCGCAGCCAAGGTGTTGAGAGGATTTGTTTTGGTGACCTTAGAATCGCTTCTCTGTTTTTTGCAGATGATGTGGTCCTACTGGCTTCATCAGTTCGTGATTTACAATTTTCACTGGAGCGGTTTGCAGCCGAGTGTGATACGGCCGGGATGAGGATCAGTTCCTCCAAATCCGAGGCCATGGTCTTGAGCCGGAAAAGGGTAGCATGCCCTCTCCGGGTCGGGGAGGAGGTCCTGCCCCAAGTGGAGGAGTTTACGTATCTCGGGATCTTGTTCACGAATGAGGGAAAACTGGAGCGTGAGATCGATAGGCGGATAGGTGCAGTGTCCGCAGTGAAGCGGGCGCTGTACCGGTCTGTCGTGGTGAAGAGAGAGCTGAGTCAAAAGGCAAAGCTCTCAATTTACCGATCGATCTACGTTCCCACCCTCATCTATGGTCATGAGCTTTGGGTTATGACCGAAAGAACAAGATCTCGGATACAAGCGGCTGAAATGAGTTTTCTCCGCAGGGTGGCTGGACTCTCCCTTAGAGATAGGGTGAGAAGCTCAGTCATCCGGGAGGGACTCGGAGTAGAGCCGCTGCTTCTCCACATCGAGAGGAGCCAGTTGAGGTGGCTCGGGCATCTGGTTAGGATGCCTCCTGGACGCCTCCCTGGTGAGGTGTTCCGGGCATGTCCCACCGGGAGGAGACCCAGAGGAAGACCCAGGACACGCTGGAGGGACTATGTTTCTCGGCTGGCCTGGGAACGCCTTGGGATTCCCCTGGAGGAGCTGCACCAAGTGGCTGGGGAGAGGGAAGTCTGGGCCTCCCTACTTAGGCTGCTACCCCCGCGACCCGACCCCGGATAAGCGGAAGAAGATGGATGGATGGATGGATGGATGGATGGATGTTTTTGCTACTTTTCTATTGTTTATTGTTTAATGTATGTGTTTCATTGGCCTCGAGGCTCAATAAGATTTACCTGACTAAATAAAGGTTGAATGAAAAAAAATAAAAAAATAAAATTCAGTGTAACATTATTTTTGATCAAAGCTTGTAAGAACCCCCCCCACCTACAGAGCAGTCTCTGGTGAAAACAACTCTCTCTCTCTGTAGAAGCAAGTTGGAAATGCTGTTGGAATGTGTGGTTAATTTGTGGGGGATGTATGTAAATGAATGTTCTTTGTGTGAGGGGGATCTTTTGTTTTGACCTACTGGAGAAGATAAGCTGGTCGAAGATTCTCAGGAGGGGATGTTTACCCACAAACAAAGATATCCACCCCCAGGCTCATGACACCTAATGGAAGAATTGTCATTTTGACAAACTCATGGCAGTTCTAGTGTTTTTTTTTTCCCCTGGGTTTGCTAGTGTTAACCAGTGTGAGGTAAACATTTACTTTTAGAACTGACCAAACATTAATGACAGAGATAACAGCACCCACAGCTGAACCATACTCCAGTTCCTGCCTGTATGCTAATAAGTTGTTCAGGTGTGTGTGTGTGAGGGGGGG
>JBBPBX010023830.1:0-40200 GCA_038048925.1 Garcialebias charrua
GTCATTCTGTTTGTTTCTACTTCCTGTTCCTCTCAAACCGCCGGTCGAAGCAGATGGCCACTCGTCCTGAGCCTGGTTCTACTGGAGGTTTCTTCCTGTTAAAGGGAGTTTTTCCTTTCCGCTGTCTCCTTTGCGCTTTTACTGATGTGTGTGAATGTTTCTGTTCAGCGCCCTGAGACGTTGGGACTTGGAGCTACAGAAATAAACGGAGTTGACTCAAACACAGATACCTCAGTGATATGAATGATGGTTCCATTAGCTGGCCTGACGAACACGGGCCTGTTGTCGTTAACGTCTATGACTGTGATGATCAGGTCGGCAGTGCCCCACAGGGGAGGGCGACCCTGGTCTGTAGCCACCACGGTGAAGTTGAAGCGCTCCGTGGACTGAAGCAGGCGGCGAGAACGCACCAGTCCGGTGATCGGATCCAGAAGGAACGCATCTAAAAACAAGAAAATGCAAATACTGAACTGAAACATGTGCTTCATTAATGCTCAAACATCACTTTACTCTGTTACTTACAAATTACCATATTTTTTGGACTACAAGGTGCACTTAAAATCACTTTATTATTTTATCAACAATGAGCCTTATAATCAGGTGAGCCTTATGTATTAATTCAGGTTGTGCTTACTGACCTCAAACTCATTTTATGTGGTTATTGTGAATGAGCTGAATAAAGTTCGACTTATCTGACAGTTTTGTTTCGTTTAATGCACCTTATAGTCTGCAAAATACGGTAAACATGTATTACAAGGAAACAATGACTTCTTATAACTAATATCCCATTAGTGGCGCTTTTGTTAATGACCTCATACCCATGTTTGGTCCGAGCATGGTGTAAATCAGCGCCGCGTTCTGGCCTTCGTCCAGGTCTATAGCTGTGATGGTGATCACCGACGTTCCACTGGGCTCGTTTTCAAACACGCTGGTGTTGAACACTTTGGATATGAAGCGTGGACGATAATCGTTCACGTCCAGAACCGTCACCAGAACCTGACACGTCATAGGAGCATACTCAGATTAGAGACTAAACTCTGGTGGTGAGTTCAAGAGCGTGCAACAACGTCTGCAGCGGTAAACGAACAAAACGGATCTGTCCGAGCGTTCAGTACCGTGCTCATCCGTAACAATCGGACTTTTCTCATTTTCAATGAGGAAAAGGTTTCAAATGTTTTTACTTTCTGAAATGCATGTTAAAGAATTATTTATGTCAGTGGTTCCCAACCTATTTTCCTTAAAGACCCCCACCTTCTTACTTCCTAGCCAATCTGAGACCCCACAATCCGTCGCTACTCCCCTCTCCCAAAAGACTCAATCAGATTAATCTCTTCATCAACTTGATAAAAGAATAAAGTAAATATTATAATTTATATTAGGGATGCACCGATACCAGTATCGGGTATCGGTCCGATACCATGTGCGTTTACTCGTACTTGTACTCATAAAAGGGCTCCGATACTACAGGACCCGATACCAGTTTCATTTCATTTCATTGACTATGTAAGAGTTCAAATGTAAAACATTTTATTTTTTGTACAAGTTTGGACATACTTTACAGATTACCAATAGTAATGTACTTTGTTTATTTATGTTTGAAGTGTCTAATGAAAATAAACAGTTTAAGTTAATTAGAATGATTTTTAAAAATATTAATTAGTACTTGTATCGGTACTTGGTATCGGCAAGTATACTTTAATGTAAGTACTTGTACTTGTACTCGGTTTTCAAAAATCTGGTATTGGTGCATCCCTAATTTATATTATAAGTAATAAAGTAAATAATAAAGTAAATAGTTACAAACTTATTTGTAAAAGGTATAAACTGGTAGTTGTACAACAGAAACCAGAACACTGTTTTAATAATAATAATAATAATGAATTCAATTTATAACACACTTTTCATTAATGAAAATCTCAAAGTGCTAGTTTTGAGAATTACTCATAACTTTTCTTTAAAAACTAACAACAGAGTAATTTATAAACAGTCGTTTTTATGTAGTTTTGTCAAGATATCTTCCTGATCCTGTCATGCAGCTGATTTTTTGCAATTTTCTGCTATTTTATCTATTATGTCCCTGACAATATGACAATAAATAATAAAGAAACTCTGACTCTGACAGTGTTAGAGAGCAGGACAGTTTTCATTTGATCCACTGCATGAGCTCCACACATCAACTCAGGCAGGTGGTTTCAGAAGGTTTCTCCAATATTGTACCATACCATTTTATTTATAGAGCACTTAAAACAGTGACAAGGTCAACCAAAAAATAAATAAATCAGTAACAAGTTCTCAGCTTCTTTTTGCAGAGAAAAACTACTTTTTAGATGAAGGCACGAGTTTCAACTGTGAATTTTGGAGCTTCAACAAGACGGGGGTTGTTTCTCAATGTCGGCCTATTAGCTCGTAGCTTAGCTTTTCAGCTTAGCTGCTTTTAACATCAAAAACATAATTTTAGACGATTAAAATGGATTTTAAAAAGAAAAGAGAAAGGGAGGGGTCAATGAAGAGCACCAGAGTTGAGCTTTTTGTCATCCAGTGTCTTCAGTAGAAAGAGAGACATGACGAAACTGTCCATTTTTAAAACCCGTCTGAAAACTCATCTTTACTCATTGGCCTTCAACCCAACTGAGACTTGATTTAACTTCATTTTTTAATTGATTTTATTTTATATAATTTTATTTTTATTGGTATTGATTTTATCTGTTTAACTCGTTTTATTGTGTTTTAAATTTAGTTTTTAATTCACCGTGTGCTTGGCTTTGTAGCTTTGTTTTTATGCTATCATCTCGTTTTAACTGATGTTCTGCACTTTGTTTCAGCTGTGGCTGCTGTTAAAGCGCTTTAAACATAAAGTCGATGATGATGATGATGATGATGATGATGATGATGATGATGATAAAGCCGGACAGGTCTCCAGTCCATCACAGGGACATAAAGAGACAAACGACCATTCATTTACTCTCACCTAGGGACAATTTGGAGTTCCCAATCAGCTTAACATGCATGTTTTTGGTATGTGGGAGGAAACCGGAGTACCCGGATGAAACTCGTGCATGCACGGAGAGAACATGCAAACTCCACCCAGAAATGCCCCGGGCTAGGATTTGAACTGGCAACCTACTCGCTGAGAGGCAGCAGCTCTACCAACTGAGCCACCGTGCCGCTGCAAATTAAATCAACTGTTCAAATTTCAGGTGACACGACAGCGAGCCTCAACGATTCAGAACTGAGAACCACAGAGAACGTTCTAAAACATTTTGGAGACTTTAAGAACCTGCTTGTAAACTCATCACCAGCCGAGTTTTTATTTTTACACGTTCAATAGTTTCAAATTATAAAGTTATTCCAGAAATGCCACGAAGTTCCTGCTGAAAGTGACCCCAAGCTGCTGCTGCCACTGTTTACCTTCCCAGAATCCAGAAGTCGTCGTGCAGCGTCAAGTAGGGGTTGAACGAGTACACAGTGCTGGGCAGCGCTAATCCAAAAATTAGTTCCGCTATTTCTACAGCACTTATTAATTTATTTAGGTCCGCAATTTCAAAAACGCTTATGTATTAGCAATGCTAGGGGACCCGCTCATTCTCAATCAGTTCATCTGGACAGTTTCTTTTTAGTAGAAACGTTTCACCCTCACTCCAGAGGGCTTCGTCAGTCAGAGCAGTCCAAAGCAAACTGAAGCTACCCCACCAAGTAAAACTGACGAAGCCCTCTGGAGTGAGGGTGAAACGTTTCTACTAAAAAGAAACTGTCCAGATGAACTGATTGAGAATGAGCGGATTTGATACCTGGACTATTGAGATAGAACTTTCTAATGCTAGGGGACGTTAATGCTAATAAGCTAACGTGCTAATGGTGAACTACTTTTTTAAATCCAGCAGATTTGACCATTTCGTGAAACTTTCAAGCTCAGAAAAACTTGTGCTATAACGTCAGCTATGAAATATATTTTTTCTCAGCAAGAAATAATTGTTTTTACCGTGTTTTCTTGGAAAGTCCTTAGCTTCTGTGGCTGTCGCGGACGCCATTTTGAACAGTGCTAATGGCGAACTACTTTTTTTAATCCAGCAGATTTGACCATTTCGTGAAACTGTCAAGCTCAGAAAAACTTGTGCTATAACGTCAGCTATGAAATATATTTTTTCTCAGCAAAGAAATAATTGTTTTTACCGTGTTTTCTTGGAAAGTCCTTAGCTTCTGTGGCTGTCGCGGACGCCATTTTGAACAGTGCTAATGGCGAACTACTTTTTTAAATCCAGCAGATTTGACCATTTCGTGAAACTGTCAAGCTCAGAAAAACTTGTGCTATAACGTCAGCTATGAAATATATTTTTTCTCAGCAAAGAAATAATTGTTTTTACCGTGTTTTCTTGGAAAGTCCTTTGCTTCTGTGGGCGCCGCCATTTTGAAGAGGGCAAATGAGGCGCTGACGCGTCGCGTAGGCCGCTGAGAAACATCCATAAGTTCACCCTCCATGTTAAAAACTCTTCGTCTGACTCTTCGAAAACAAGCAATAAGGCTGCAGAGTAACACACTGGCTGCTGACTGCTATAGAAAGAGCGCTCTCTGTAGCCAAAAGGCTGAGGGGGACGCTTTTTTGTCACGGACCACATCTGGCGCTGACAGGGGCTGTGTCTCAATTCAGGGGCTGCGTCCTCATGAGGACCCAGCCTAGCTGGGCCGAGTAGGCCACGCACTCACAAGACCGGGTGGGCTGAGCGAAACTGCTGAAATGGGACGGTCTAGCCTTCAGGTTTGCCGGCCTTGAAGTGGGTGGGGCGTTCTCTTGAAGTGGGTGGGAAGTTCTGCGCGCTCGGTGTGTGTGGAAGAGAAGGGACACCGCTAAAATATATTAGTTAGCTGAATACATGTACTGTATATATATATTAGTGTTTCTGAGTTTACTGTTAAGAACTGATTACAAATCAGTTTATTTTACACGTACGTAGCAAGGATTTTCTGAGGGGCGATCTGTTAAAACTCAGAGTGGACCTATAAATTGCAAGCTGCCCAGTAGGTCACTGCGTTAAGCATTCGGTTTGCATGCAGATCCCTTTTTCAAAAGCTGGTTCGAATCTCACTCGGTACGGTTAAAACTTATTTTACGTTTGTCTTTTATTGGATAAAAATATGAGGACTGAGATTTAAAAAAAGGAGTTTGTGAAACTCCTTTTTTTTATCCAATAAAAGACAAACGTAAAATAAGTTTTAGAGGACTGAGATTTTAAAAAAGGAGTTTGTGAAACTCCTTTTTTTTATCCAATAAAAGACAAACGTAAAATAAGTTTTAGAGGACTGAGATTTTAAAAAAGGAGTTTGTGAAACTCCTTTTTTTTATCCAATAAAAGACAAACGTAAATAAAATAAGTTTTAACCGTACCGAGTGAGATTCGAACCAGCTTTTGAAAAAGGGATCTGCATGCAAACCGAATGCTTAACGCAGTGACCTACTGGGCAGCTTGCAATTTATAGGTCCACTCTGAGTTTTAACAGATCGCTCCTCAGAAAATCCTTGCTACGCACGTGTAAAATAAGCTGATTTGTTATCAGTTCTTAACAAACAGTAAACTCAGAAACACTAATATATATTCAGCTAAAAAATATTTTTTTAGTCGTTTCTGTAGTTACATTTTAATGAGATTCAGCTTGCGCTGAGGTTGAACGAGCTGATGACTCAACAGCACACAGCAGTCCTGCCCCTGCACGCAGAAAGTCCCACCCCCCCGCGAAATCTCTGCTGGCGCTACGAATTCTGGGATAGCCTCCGTCTTGAAGGATTCACAGATGCATCCTTGGATTTCGGCAGGAAGTAGGCTGCATTCCTCGGCCGCATGAGGAGGAGTCTTCGAATTGGGACAGTCCTCCGCGCGGGGCAATGACGTATGCGGCCGACAAATGCGCACTCATGAGGATGCAGCCCCTGAATTGAGACACAGCCAGGATATGGTCTGTTGGCAGTCGTCCGGTTGATTTAAGAGCTCGTAAATAAGTTTTTTTCGTTTTTACTAGGGGTGTAACGATACACAAAACTCACGAGACGAGACAAATCACAGATCTCGCGAGAACGAGACGAGATTTTAATATTAGTTCAAGAAAACTTCAAAGATCGGTTTTATGCCGCAAAAAGGCTTTTATTCTGTTTTAACATGTATTACAAACCCAACTGATGTCTTCATTTTACTGATTGAATCTCCTTAGACCTTAGAACGTTCAACTTTGTTTAAAAAAATAGATATTCACGCAGGACTTTCCAAAAATTGAACATAAATATCCGCATCAGCACTGACTCTGCAGCCGTCACTCACCAGTGTTGCCAGATTGGGCGGTTCACCGCGATTTTCCTTCTGACTTTTGCGGGTAGAGATTGCTTTGGGTGGGTGGGACTCTATCTGGCAACACCGGTCACACCGGTGTTTACACGCGTGTCTTTACATTCGGGGCAGCGTCGGCAGCGCCGGGACCCTCCATCAATGTAGAGGCGTCTGCGGCACCGGGACCCTCCATCAGTAGTTGGGGCGTCTTCTATAGCAACTTCATCCGGCGAAGCCATGCTGTCCGTGACGCTGACTTGCTAGGGGCTCTGCTAGCATTAGCATTAGCGTCTCGCGAGACAACGTTACCTCTCAACGAGAGATATCGCGGGAGTTTAATATCGCGAGATCTCGTACAACGAGATCTCGTTACATGCCTAGTTTTTACTGATAGATAATTAGTTATTAGCGGTACTGCATTTTAAATAAAAATAGCGCAAATCCGCTTATGAATTATAAAAGTTAGTCAATCCGCTGTAACGCTGACAAATTGTTTAGATCCGCTATAAGCGGATTAGCGCTCCCTAGCGGTCTGACGCCCACCTTTGCGAGTACATAATTTTTAAACTCGACATTAACATAATAATACTCGAGTAGAGCTCGAGTAATTGATGATGTCATAGGATCTCAAGATGCAAAATATAATTAACTAACTAAAACCGCAATTTAATTTTTATTTATTTATTATTTACAAAAAAAAAAGACCAACAAAACATTGGGAGCATATACTGTATTAGGCTCCTATCATTTATCTTACAGCAAATAAGTCACAGGAAACCCAAAACTGTTAGTTATTATTATTAAGCTGCAAAAGTGAAAAAAATGTGTGGCATGTCAAAAACGAAACTAAAAACAGTGAACCACCCCGCACCACCGCCTGTGGTGCTGCGCATTAGGTTTAGTTTTAGAGATTAATATGTTAATAGGTTTTTATAGGTTTAGAGATTAATATTTTTTGCCTTTTATTTGTGAAACAAGGTCAGAGGAAGTTGGTTCTGGTTCGGTCGATTGGACCCGGTGTTACACCACATTCTGTGACCTGCAACAGTTCATGCAACATCGCCCCTACGGTCACAATATACGGTTGTCACAGAATATGGTGTAACACCGGTTCGCAACGCGCTCCAAACAGGAAGTTGATTCATTTTCTGTTCTGTAACTTTGACGTGATGACGTCACTACGAGTACTCAACTTGAAACAAAAAAACTCGCTAGAGGTCCAAGTAATCGATGTGTCGATTACTCGAGTAGTCTGTTAAAGCCCTAGCGTCAAGCTGCTGTGAAGGGTTTCTGAAGGAGCTGCTGAGAAACGTTCAAGATATTTTTTATTGGTTTGAAGACCCTAACGATCCTCTTTGGTCTTGGCTGCGTTCAGATTAGCTGTTAGCTCATCAGTCTGCTCAGAACCGAGCGACTTTTCCAAAACGAGGGTTCAAAGAGCCATCTGCAACAGGTAAGATAATAACCTTCCCACAGAACTCGGTTCTAGATGGCTCTTTAACAGCATGCACCTAAGATATGGTTGGTATCAGTACAGAATATTACCCAGTGTAAAAATGATTCATGGTTTCTGTGTGGTACATTTCTGCAGAGTTCTTTCTACCTGAACGGAGTTCTCTCTCCGGTTGTTGGGGATTCCTCCAGGGTTGTCCCGGGCCACGGCGGTTAAAGTGTAGTGGTCCTTTGTCTCTCTGTCCAGAGGGGACAGGATGTAGATCTCTCCCTTACAAAAAGGAGAAGGAATGATTAGGAAGGAAGCACTTACAGGGAGGGGTGGTGGTATCGGATTATTCTGGCTCAGTGTTTATGGAGCGTGGAGCTCGAACATGCGGTGTGGCCTCAGGACACCCAGAGGGTTTGTTGAACGTTTCATTTCCAGGCAGGATAACGCCCGGCATCGCTTCGAGAGAAAACACGTCAGACTGTTGCTCACCAGTCAATACATGTTTATCTTTAGTCTGACATCTCGAAGAGGGAATGTCGGACGTTTTCTGACGACTCTGAGGTTTAAAGATTTTGTTCACACAAACTACCCCAGAGTTACCGTATTTTCCGGACAATAGGTTGTGGCTTTATATCATTTTTTCATGGCCTGCGACCTATAGTCAGGTGCGACCTATATATGGCTTTTTATAAAATAAGCTGATTTGTAATCATTTATTAACAAAAATTAAACTGAGACACACTCTTACAATAATGTCAGCTAACAAATATATTTTTTAGGTGTTTATCCTGCTAAAATTATTCATTTATTAAAGAAAAGTTCAGCTCAGACACATATTTGCTATAATTTTTATCAAACAAATAATTGTTTTTAAGTGTTAATCTTCTTAAAAGCCTTGCTGTGCGCTCCTGTGGCAGACATTTGCAGCAGAGCTAAACACGGTCTACATTTTGACGTAGGTGCGACCTATATATGGATTTTTTTAGGTGTTTATCCTGCTAAAATTATTCATTTATTAAAGAAAAGTTCAGCTCAGACACATATATTTGCTATAATTTTTATCAAACAAATAATTGTTTTTAAGTGTTAATCTTCTTAAAAGCCTTGCTGTGCGCTCCTGTGGCAGACATTTGCAGCAGAGCTAAACACGGTCCACATTTTGACGTAGGTGCGACCTATATTCAGGTGCGACCTATATATGGATTTTTCCAATTCTTTGGCAATAATTGGACAATGCGACCTATACTCGGGTGCGACCTATAGTCCAAAAAATACGGTACACTTTGAATAAAAAGAACTGTGACGTGCTCGCTCTCGTCAACTCACCGTGGTTGATCTGATGTTAAACTTGCCCTCTCCGTCTACGAGGCTGTACTCAATGACGGCGAAGAGTCCAGAATCGGCGTCTGTGGCTCTGACTCGAATTATTGTGGTGCCCAGGTCAACGTTCTCAAACACAGGCACCTAAAAAACAAGAAACACGTTTTTTTATCAAGAAAGGAGCAAAAGTGTTTCAGGCTGAGCCGTGACCAATGAGCCAGCTGACTTAAAGGTGGGCTGACATGATTTTTGAACTTTGCATAAATTGGCACAACATACATATCTTTTATCATTCAACTATGTTCGTTGTTGCAAACAAAATGATAATTTAATGAAAATTCGTTTAAAAAGTGAGTTTAAAATTCGCGCTGTGTTTCTTCAAAGGACATCCGGGTACTTCCACTTGCTAATTTTGTGACGTCATCGCAGGAATGTCTCCTAAAACGCCCCTTTTACATAACAAAAGTGCACAATATAGAAACCGACGAATTTAGCAATCTAAGTTTAGATTTGAGCAATTTGTCTTCAGTTTGGGAAGCTGATAAAAGATATACTGTATATGTTGTGCCAATTTATGCAAAGTTCATGTCACACTAGCCTGGCCCTCGCCCTCCTGCACAGCTCCGCTCAATTCTCATTTCCCTTCACTGCACAGTCTGGGACTTCTCCCATTAACAACCATTTCTCCGGTAGATTTTTGTTCGGACCAATCAGAGAACAGAAGGGGCGGAGTTTTTGGCCCCTAACCTACGCCCCCACCTGTCCCAGCGCAGCCAGCTCGCAGCGCATGTTCTCATTCAAAGCGATGCAGGAGTCCTGCATCGAGGACTGTTGTATAAATGACACAAAATGTATTAATTTCCCCTTCTTAATCCCTTATCTGGAGTTTTCTTTTGTTTTTTTGGCCAAAAGTCAAGTGTTCGCTCCCTCCTCCTCCTCTCCCTCCGCTGAACAAGGAAACGTCTCAGGTTGTCACGAGAGAATTAAAGTCAGGTTTTAAGTTGCTGCCCGAGTCCCATCAGATTTCCTGGTCTTCTGGTGTGTTGGACCAGCGCTCCATGGTTTTATTTTATTAGGACGTTTTATTATCATATATTATAAACACAGAATATACAACGGAGCGAGAGAAAATTCAGCAGGAGGCGGAGCTGAAGTCAAGTTCAGAAGACCACAGGGGAGCAGCCATCAGTAGAGCCCACGCCTCCAGCAAGAATCGTTTGTCAATGGACAGGTCCCAGACCCTTGTCTGAAGCGAAGTGAAGGACAGGGTATGGTTTCAACCAGGCTAATGTCACACCACTTTTAATGTGACACTTTTAGTTTGTGTGCTCTGACAGAAAACCTTTCAAAAATAAAGGCCTCATATTTCTTGAAGGAATGCATATCGCCCGCCACATTTCATACCAGAGTTTAAAACTAGGATCATCGTTAAAATCGCAAGAACTTGCACTCAGAATGATTGTTGAGCAACTCTCAGCTACTACCACTTTACAATTCTCTGAGTGGTGAATTATGTTTATTTGAAGTCAAGTTGTCTCCAAACAGCTGCAGAGGGACTTTCATTAAAGTCTGGGCAGATGTTCGGCTAATGATTAACAGATATTTTGCTAACACACATGCACACAGAGGCACTGCCAAGCAATGATACTTATGTTATTTTCTCATTTTTCTAGCCTTTACATTTATTATTTAAACCTAATAATAATATTTAAAGTAGCGCAGCTTGTGTTGCCATCCAGATTATTATTATGTGTTTTATCCGGTCCCCTCAAGCGAAAACGTTTTTTATTTTTCTGCGAGCAACACATACCGTATTTTACGACGTACACATTTTTTTGCATAGATTTCTCAGTCCTGCAACTTGTAAGTTGAAGCGACTTATATATTTATATGTTTATTTTTTCCATATTCATAACGCAATTGTTGACTGATGCTTTAAATTTCAAAGAACTGCAACAACGAGTCCTCCCGTGTGTGCTCGCTTCACTCAGCTGGCGCAGGTGGAGGAACGCTGGAGAGCTAGTGGCTCCAGTCACGATGGATGGACGGCGTCGCGCCGCCCAGGAGAAATGAAGCTGTTTTGACAATTAAATAAATGCGACGGGTCAGCGGTGACGCATAATAAGTGCGACTTATACTCCAGAAAATATGGCAATCTGTTCGGTACCTGATAGGACGGTTGCAGAAAGACGGGGTTGTTGTCGTTGACGTCCACAATGCGCAGATAAACCGGCAGCTCTGCGCTTCTGGGAGGGGAGCCGTGGTCCTGAGCACGTATGGTGAAGTTCAGCCACTGAATCAGCTCGAAATCCACCGTCTGATTGGCTACAATCTTTCCTGAGAAATTTAGTTTCACAAGAAACAGTTGGAACTGGAGAAATTACTGTACACGCGGTGACAGCGCTGAACGACCGACAAAAACTTACTGAACTGAAACAGAGTTGTTAAAGCTACAAGGTGCAGAACAATATTTAAAAGCTAAAGGTTGCAAAAGGCTAAACGTAAAAAAAAAAGCTAACTCACAGTTGAAAATAAAACAAGTTACCAAAATACAACAACATGTTAACTGGAAACTAACAGGCAAAAAAAGCTAGCCAAATGCTAAAGGATGCAAATGGTTGGCTAAAAGTTAAAATAATAAGATTTTAACTAAAATAGCAGAAGGTTTGCTAAAATCTGCATGGAAAGACAAAAGCTACAGCAGAAACTGAACAAAATTTGGATGTATTTTTATGACAAAAAACTTTAGTTTTTAAAAGTATAAAAGTTACAGAAACCCACAAGACATAGCACGCACTCATCTGAACGAGCTGAACATTTGGATTGAGGAATGGCTAACATACAGCAGGATGCTGACTCAATGTTCACACAATTAGGATTAATCAAGCTAATAATAACATTCTAACTAGGCAGAACAAAAAGAACAAAACACTGTAAACAAATACATTGTGAGTTAATCTTAAAATAGAACAAAATCTACAATTTTTTTTGAGTTGGCTCATTTATTAGTGGCCGTACCGATGGACGGGTCCTCGAGTCGAACGTAGTTCCCCCTCGGTAAGTTGAGCAGCTCGTAGGTGACCTGACCATTCGGACCTTTATCCGGATCCACAGCCGACACCGACAGCAGCGTCGTGCCCGGCTGAGCCCCCTCTAAGATCTGCTCCGTGAAGTTGGTCACTCCGAACGGCCGAAAACGAGGAGCGTTGTCGTTAACGTCCAACACGTTGATGGTTAGCCTCGCTACAGAAACAAACAATAAAATAAAATAAATCATGATGCGAGTGAAAAATGAGAAAACCTTTAGACAAAATGGCGCAGGAACAAAATGGCCGACATTTTGATGTACAAATTATACAAAAAATGTAAAGAACCACAATCAAAACAAATGTTAATACCAGTGGTTTGTTAGGGTAACCATGGTAACCACACCTCTCTCCCTGACAGGAGTCTTAAGACAGGCTGATAGGACAGCGGACTAAAAAGTAAGCCTCAGACCGTCACTGTGTGAAAATGATGTCGTATCGTGAAGTGCAGTTTTTTGTAGAAGATGAGAAGCTTCACTTTGGTTTTGAAAACCATAAATGTAAATCAGATCAGATGGAATGGAGGTCAGAAAAGAAGAAAAGTTTGTTTCACAAACAGTTTGAAGAGCTTATCAAACCCAGTCCTACATTTAGGGCTACACATTGTAATACCCTGTGAGGATTTAAAAACAATCATAAAAACATCAGATTGTCAGTTCAGTCATGTAGAGTCTTAATGTTTTGTGACTTGTTTTACCATTAAATAACATTTTCACTCTGTAGATCTCCAAAGGAGGACCAGTACCATCATTATCATCAGGATCATCACTTCACCACTTGCTCTTGTCGAGGGCGGACACTTTCCCCTCCTCTTCCTCCTCTGCTTTGTTGCTCTGTCCTGTCTGTGAAACTGCTTCAGAGCCTCTCTACATATCTTAGTTACAAACCATAATTATTGCTATGGATCTGGTCAGCTGATCTCTCAACGCAACTGATAAAATTATCTTGACGAGAAAACAAGCTTCAGGCGAGCCGACTTTCCCTGATGACACACGCAGCTGGACATGTCATAGATTCATGGGCCGATTGGAAAGTGATGCGTCTACCTCTGCTGTCCATCGAGCATGTTGAAGACGCATATTATTGGATTTATGATAACAGGTTCACCGCTTTTTGGAATCGACTGGTTCCTGGTTTATCAACAAACAAGGAAGTCGTCTGCAGCAATTTTGGCCCTGGTCAGGCTGCCTGCCTTATGTGATGGTTTGCTCTGTGCTTCGAGCACCCAGACTCAATTGCTTTGTGAACTAGGATTTGCTGGAAGGATGGATCAGATCTTCGGGGATACTCTTAGGCACGGACCAGTGGTGTGTCCACTTAACTTGGATGTTTGGGATTCTTGAGGACTACCAAAGACTCAAGGCAGACATGAATCAGTAAAGATCTGCCTGTTCCCAAAACAGATGTTTATCTGAATTCTCCCCGGCTGGCCTGGACAGGCCACCTCATCTCAATTCACCTGGAGGCCCTGAAAATTAAATGCTCTGCCCCCTCTTCTCCCACCAAGGAAGTCTGCAGACCTATCAGAGGCTGAATAAACATTGTGTCATCATTTCAGGACTCTTGAATTTTCTCTGGCGCTGTTCCAGGTCGACCTCGACACCCCTCGAGAGTATTTATAGATCTCACCAGAGGGAACTGACTGATTATACCATTCTTACCAGCACTCCTACAGTGCCTCTGGAGTGTCCTTGGACACGCTAACAGCCCTTGTCGTCTCCCCTCCCTTGCAGAATGTCTGCATCACTATGTGCGGGGTGTATTTTTAATGTCAGGCTGTTTGTCCTCGGCCAAGTAGTGAGAGTTTGATAGGATTTTTTTTTTTTTTTGCCGCCAAATCCTATACATGTGTCTCTTTCATTACTTTTTGTCTGTCCAAACTGGTCTCGCTTGTAAATGAGTCTTTGAGGCTCAATGTGATTTATCTGTGTAAACAAAGGTTGAATGAATTAGTTTAGCTAAAATCTTGTTGCCTATAGTAATTTCTTTTGCTTTGTCTTTTCAAAGATTCTACCATATACCCTACACTATACCTATATGCAAAGCAGCAAGAGGAATATTTTTAATTCATGACATAAATGGAAAAAAAACAGATTAGTCATAAAGGTCCTTTGGTTTTTATGCATTGGCCTCCTTAGAAATGCAGTAGCTGAATATAGAACATAAAAGTCAGAATAAGGTGGACTTACCATTGGGAATACTGACAGACATGTCAATAATGTCACTTGCATTGTCATGAACAGACACAATGATCTCAAATGTAGCAACCAGCTCTCTGTTGATTGGGTTACGCACAAACACTGCACCTGAAAATTCATCAAAATGTGCATTTCTTCTTTTAATGCAACTTGGGCTTAAATATGCAAATGTAGCATCAATAGTCACTGTAATCTGAGAATACTAATGTGGCAGAAATCCATGTCTTACCTGTATGTAAATCAATGCCAAAGGAGTCCTGCAGGCCAGCCACTGGGTTGTTTCCATCATCCTTTGCCTCCACCGAGATGATGTAATACTCAAGGCGTGGATACAGATCGGGGTCTTCAGCTGTAAGTGTGGCTACCACCACACCAGGTGGGGTTGACTCGTTCACATTAATCATGGTTATGGGCTGTAGAAAACGTGGTCTTGAGTCATTGACATCGTCCAGGAGGACTGTCAGGGTAGCCGTGCCCGACAAAGGGGGAGTGCCACGATCGATTGCCATCACAACGAGGCGGTAGGAGGCACGCTCCTCCCTGTCCAGCGTGGCGTTGCCTACCAAGACAGCTCCGGAGAGAGGGTCAACCAAAAAACGGTCCTGAGCCCCACTTTCTAATCGATACATTAGCCAGCCGTTGGAGCCAGAGTCAGCATCGGTGGCAGACAGCTGTGTGACCACCACACCTGGAAGTGATGAAGACACACGTGTGAACGCACATTTGGATCTTTGGACTGTTGGGATGTTTCTCTCAGACCAATCATAAGCTACAGTACATCACGCACCAGTGGGGCTGTTCTCCGGAAGATGGACGCTGAAACTGGATGGGTTGAAGACAGGAGGGTTGTCGTTCTGGTCCAGAATTGTAACAGTGACGGGAACACTGCTGTTCAATTTTCCAATGTCCTCCCCAACGATGATCAGCTCCACCCGAGGGTCCAGAAACGCCTCCCGATCCAGTTTTGCTCCCTGACGGACGAATATGATGCCTGGAGGGAGGAAACGAGTCATGAACTTTTTTATAAATTCCTCTTTGTTGACTTTCTGCAGAAGAAACCGTCTTACCAGTGTCAGGGTCAACCGTGAAGAGGTCCACTCTTGCTCCCAGTAGCCGGTACTTTACCACGGCATTAAGCCCAATGTCCTTATCCTCAGCCAGAATTGGCCCGTTCAGAACAGTTACAGTGCTGCCTAAAGAACAGGCATAGATTTGAAGAAAATAAAGTTTTGATCAAAAGTGGTGAATTTATATTTCAGATCAAAATTACCAAGCTGAAAAAAATTGTAGCTACCGTAGTTTTACTCTTATTAATCTGTAAAGTTTTTGCCTTTTATTCCCCTTTGGCATCTTGGAATTTGTGACTTTACATATCTGATACTCTAGTAGTGTGATTGAAAAAAAAAACATGGACATTAACTTACTGTATACTGTACTGTATATGTAATGCCATTTCCCCAAGGTTAAAGATATAACAAATATAGTCCTGTTAGGGTTTCTTCTCTGCTTTCAGGAAGGCCCAGTTAGGGTATCCACATTGCTCTAACTGGCCATGGCCTTCCTGAAAGCAGAGAAGAAACCCAAACAGGACTCCAGCCAGCCATCAGGTGAAAAGAAGGAACCCAGACCCAGACCAGTGGTCATTCCATATGTTGCAAGAGTTTTAGAGAAACTGAGACGTTTATTTTCTAAACACAACGTCCCAGTGGCTTTTAAACCCCAAAATACATTAAAGACTGGTTCATCCCAAAGATCCAGTCCCCCGGCACAAACAGAGTAATATTGTGTATGCTGTTCAGTGTCAGGAGGGCTGTGATCAGTCTTATATCGGGGAAACTAAACAGCCACTGGCCAAAAGGATGGACCAGCACAGAAGATCAACATCATCAGGTCAGGACTCTGTGGTCTACACTCATCTCCAGGCCAGCGGTCACTCTTTCAGGGATGAAGATGTTCACATCCTTGATAGAGAGGAACGATGGTTTGAGAGAGGAGTAAAGGAGGCCATCTTTGTGAGAAAAAAAAACATCCATCATTAAACAGAGGTGGAGGCCTCCGGGTTCAACTGTTCCCCTCTTACAATGCTGTTATTGCTAGTAACACTCAGCCCTCTGTGAATAGCAAACAACCTGATGGTCCTCCTTAATTATGTGAGCAGCTTATTTTGGCTGTCAGCAGCCCACTGGTTGATCCACTATGAGAAAGTGCTATTTATAAGACTGAGCTGAATACAGCACCTCAGACTGAAGAAGTCTTTCGGACAAGAGACAAAATGTTTCTACAATTTTTTTTGTTTTGTTTTTTGAATGTCCAGAGGACCAGAATCAACTTTTTTAGATTTTTCTACCTGGATGATAAGGAGACCTGGTGGTGGAATAGTGAAGTGCAGGACGCTGCTCAAAGAAAAAGGTTAGCCAAGAAGAAATATGACAGTGAGAGGACTGAAGAGAGGATACAGGAATATAAGGAGATGGGACTTAGAGCAAAGAGGGAAGTAGCTAAGGCAAAGCAGAGGGTGTACAATGAGTTGTATGGGAGATTGGACACTAAAGAGGGCGAGAAGGACTTGTACCGATTGGCAAGACAGAGGGATCAGGCTGGAAAGGATGTGCAGCAGGTTAGGCTTATTAAAGATAGGAATGGTAATGTTCTAACAAGTGAGGAGAGTGTGACAGGAAGATGGAAGGAGTACTTTGAGGAGCTAATGAATGAAGAGAATGAAAGAGAAAGAAGAGTAGAGGTCATAGAAACTGTGGACCAGGAAGTGGGAAAGATTAGTGAGGGTGAAGTCCAGAAAGCTCTGAAAAGAATGAAGAAGGGGAAGGCAGTAGGACCTGATGACATACCAGTGGAGGTTTGGAAATGTCTTGGAGAGATGGCAGTGAGGTTTTTGACTCAAATATTCAATGGCATATTTGAGGGTGAGAAAATGCCTGAGGAATGGAGAAGAAGTGTGCTTGTGCCCATTTTTAAGAACAAGGGTGATGTACAGAGTTGTAGCAACTACAGAGGAATTAAGTTGATGAGCCACACGATGAAGATCTGAGAGAGAGTTGTGGAAGCAAGACTTAGACAAGAGGTGACTATCTGTGAGCAGCAGTATGGTTTCATGCCAAGAAAGAGCACCACAGATGCCATCTTTGTTTTGAGAATGCTGATGGAGAAGTACAGAGAGGGTCAGAAAGAACTCCATTGTGTCTTTGTGGATTTAGAAAACGTATATGACAGAATGCCGAGGGAGGAGATGTGGTATTGCATGAGGAAATCTGGAATGGCAGAGAATGAGTATTTTAAACTGGATCTGAAGGTGAATGGGTAGCCAGTGCAGGGAGGCCAAAACTGGTGTGATGTGCTCTCGATGGCCTGTACCAGTTAAAAATCGAGCTGCAGCATTTTGGACCAGCTGTAGACGTGCAATGGAGGACTGACTTATTCCAAACAGAAGTTAATTACAGTAATCGAGCCTCGATGTTATGAAAGCATGGATTACTGTCTCAAGGTTCTTTCTGGATAGTATGGGCTTCAGCTTAGACAGCCGCCTCAGCTGAAAAAATCAGGATTTAACAATCATGTTTACATGACTGTTAAGTTTCAGGGAAGAGTCCATTATCACCCCCAGATTAGTGACCCTTTGTTTCTCTAGCGGGGCTAGAGAGAGAAGGTCAATGTTGTGGTTTGTGAATGAGCCATTGGGATGGAACAACATGACTTCAGACTTCTTCTCATTGAAACTTTAGAAGTTTGAAGCCTTCCAATCATGAATGTCGGCCAGGCAGTCAAGAAGAGGTTGAATAGAGCGTGAGCCTCTGTGCCTCAGGGGGAAATAAATTTGACAATCATCGGTGTAGAAATGAAAGGCTATGTTGTGTTTGCGGAAAATAGCACCTAGTGGCAGCAAGTATAACTAAAAGAGAAGGGGACCGAGGATGGACCCCTGCGGTACCCCCCACTGAAGCGCTGTAGATGCTGAACTGAAATTGTTGATATTGACACAAAAGGTTCTGTCCGAGAGGTAGGACTCAAACCATTTGAGGGCTGACCCTGTGATGCCCACCCACTGCTCCAGCCCAGAAATGAGGATCTCATGGTCGATGGTGTCAAAAGCAGATGTAAGGTCAATAAGACAAGCAGCACAGAATCACCTGCATCTGTGGCTGTGAAAATGTCCTTAAAGACCTTCAGTAGAGCAGTTTCAGTGCTGTGGAGAGATTTGAAACCGGATTGGAACAACTCTAGGATGGCGTGGTCGTCCAAAAACATTTTAATTGAGACTCAACAAATTTTTCCAGTAGTTTAGAGGTGAATGGGAGTCTGGAGACAGGCCGGAAGTTGGACACCAGCGAGGGGTCAAGGTTAGGTTTTTTCAGGAGAGGCTGGACAGCAGCATGTTTAAAGGTTTTTGGGACCACACCTGAGGATAAACTGCTATTCACAATAGCGAGAATAGAAGGACCCAGTGTAGGAAAAACCTCCTTTAGTAGTCAAGGGAGGACCACATCAAAGGGGGAACCAGATGGCTTCATGTTGCACATTACCTGCTCCAGTGAAGACAGAGAGATGGGCTCAAAGTGGTCAAACACAGCTACACACTGAGATGGGATGGACGGGTCATGAGCTGGTGGAGAAATGAGTGCCCGGGTGTTCGCAACTTTTTCTAAAAAGAAATGGAGGAAGTTTTCACACAGTTCAGTTGAGGCTTCCAGAGGTGAAGGCTCACTGAGGCGTAGAACTGTGTTCAGGGTGGAGAAAAGAACTTGGGGGTTATGGGAGTTGGAAACAATTATATCAGAAAATAATTTAGATTTAGCAGCTTTAACAGTTTTCTGATAGTGACGCCAACTCTCCCTTAACATTTGAAAAGAAACCTACAGCCTGTCCTTCCTCCACCTGCATTCTACTCTCCAACACTGCTGTCTAATGGGTCAAGTGATGTCATCCAGCCAAGGCTATGATTTAAGTTTTGTTTTTCTGATTTTAAGGGGAGCAACATGGTCCAGAACATTTAAACAGACAGAGTTGAACTGAGAAGTTAGCTCCTTGGTGGAAGGAGACACCAGGAGCTGTTCGATCCTCTCAGAGTTAAAAGCTTCATTAAAACGAGCAGCAGTGAAATGGTTAATGGCACGAGTGATACGTGCAGGAGCGCACGGCTTAGCAGTAGGACAAGGGGGGGTGAAGTCAAACAATACAGGCATGTGATCTGACAAAACATTGTCACCGATTACCAGATTAGAAACAGAGACATCACATGTTGAAACGAGGTCCAGCGTGTGACCGTGTTCTTTGATGGGACCGTTTACCTGCTGAGTTAAATTAAAAGAGTCCAATAAATCTAGGAAGTCCTTCACTAAGGGCTTCTCCTGACAACACACATGGATATTAAAGTATCCAATAACCAAAAAGTGTATGTATCTCGGTGAGATATCAGTCAAAAAGTCAGAGAATTCACTGATGAAGTCCTTGGATCTCGGGGGCGGTAGACGAGCGCGCACAGAACCGGAGGGGAGTGTCCGAGTTCAAAGACGCTCAGCTCAGAGCTGGAGCGGGAAACAGGGATGGACAACTGTTTACAGGCAAAGTTTGGTTTAAAGACTGTTAATAATCCACCCCCACGCCGGCCTGATGGCCGCGGGGCATTAAAACACAGACAGTCCAGAGGTAATAATTCCACCAAGGCGCTGAACTCACCATCTGATAACCAAGATTCTGTGACGTGAAGAAAATCCAACTCCTCGTCTTTAAAAAAGTTGTTGAGGATGAAAGTCTTGTTGGAAACACAACTTGCGTTGATTAAACACATCCTGATAGAGTCCGACGCAGACACAGCCGTGGTGGGGAGAGTGCGCACCAGCGGACGCAGATTTTGAAGAACAGATCCTCCATGTCGGTTTGCGCGGTGCGCAGGTAAACAACTCCAGTTGTTTACATGGACTGCGCGCGGGTAGCTGTCCAGCAGCCGGGCCCATGGAGCACCACGGGTCAGAGGGGTGATGATCAGATCCAGAGCGAGACCCATCACTCTTGGCAGAATAATCCACATGGTGCCTCAGTTTCACCAAGATTCCTGCACACTTCCCATGATGTCTGCAACGTTTCCTCCCGGGTGAAAGGCCAGGGACACGCAGAAGAAATGCAGTAATCTCAGACAGAACCGGTGGAGGAGAGTGCTGACCGCTGTACAAAAACTCTGCAGGCATTTCAGCAAATGTACAGAACTCCAAAAGTGCCCGACGATCATACTGCAAATATGATGCGGTACACTGCACAAAGCATTGTAAAAATAACAAAAATAGAAGAAAAGCAGAGAGCGAGGGACGGCAAGCCCTACACACTGGCACCATCTTGGATGGAACAGGTGGAAGAGAACTTGGAGAGGTGGAGGTATACACTTGAAAAAAGAGGAATGAAAGTCAGCCGTAGTAAGACAGAGTCCATGTGTGTGAATGAGAGGGAGGCCAGTGGAACAGTGAGGCTACAAGGAGCAGAGGTCACAAAGGTGCAGGACTTCAAGTACTTGGGGTCCACTGTCCAGGAAAATGGGAATGTGGTAAAGAGGTGAAGAAGAGAGTCCAGGCAGGATGGAGTGGATGGAGAAAAGTTTCAGGAGTGATTTGTGACAAAAAGGTGTCAGCAAAGGTCAAAGGAAAAGTTTACAAGACAGTGGTGAGACCAGCTATGTTGTATGGTCTGGAGACAGAGACATGGACAAAAAGACAGGAGACAGAACTGGAAGTAGCAGAAATGAAGATGCTGAGGTTCTCCTTAGGAGTGACAAGGATGGATAAGATCAGGAATGAGATCATCAGAGGTACAGCACATGTTGAACAACTGGGAGATAAAGTTAGGGAGGCCAGACTGAGATGGTTTGGACATGTCCAGAGAAGGACAGTGGGTATATTGGTAGAAGGATGTTAGAAATGCAACTGCTAGGGAAAAGACAAAGAAGAAGGCCAGAGAGGAGATATATGGATGCAGTTAGAGAACATGAAGGTAGTTGGAGTGAGGACAGAGGATGGAGAGGACAGAATGAGGTGGATGAGGATGACTCGCTGTAGCGACCCCTGAAGAAGGAACAGCCGAAAGAAGAAGAATATTTTTCTACCTGGATTATTGAGCATGCATCAGGACACATGAGCTGTGTAGAAACATAGGCAGGAAGTGGTGCAGACAGGGTTACAGAGCTTCTGCAAGGTGTTGCAAACACACATCCCCTCACTGAAGACGACCAAGATTCAACACGATACCTGCTGCAGAGTTCTCCAGGATTTCAGCTCTGTAGCTGGTCTTTGTGAATATCGGCCTGTTGTCGTTCTCATCCAGGATGGTGACGACCAAGAAGTCCGAGTCCTGAGACAGAGAAGCAGCCGTAAGAGGAAGACTTCACGCTGTCAGGGAACGCGTTTGTTCCTCAATAAGAAATGCTCGTCTGATAAAGCTGACTGACAGAAATATTAGGGTTCAGGTGACCCAACAAGGTCAGGGTAACCTTGAACAGAATGAAGTGAGGGTAGGGTTAGGATGTGTGATTAAAACTAGAGCAGCTGCTCTTCAAATGTCTCCGATGCTTTAATGTTAAGTTTCACTATAGTAAGTTTGTCACTATAAAATACAAACATAATAAAAAATACGACTTCAGAGATAATTCATTGATAAGAAAAGGTAATACTATTTAGGATGTTTTGAAATCCTCTTTGAAGAACAGAGATGTTTGTAGACTTTTATTCTTTCGTATAAAATAGAAACAAAGATGGGACATTTTAAAACTATGATTAATTATTTTTAACGACTGCCTTCAGCATTGTGCCCTCATTTCATAATCTGTTGTACTTTTATTATATCACCTTATAACATCATTTATTTTTATTTTTTTTTATTTTTATTTTTTTCTTCTTTCGGCTTTTTCCCTGCGTTAGGGGTCACCACAGCGATCTAGTCGCATGAAGATTTGGCAGTTGTTTTTACGCCGGATGCCCTTCCTGACACAACCACAGACCACCGAGCAACCACAGCCCTCTGTGTGGAGCAGAGAGCTGATATCTAGGGTTCCCGGGGGAGCAGATGGTGTGGGTTAAGGGCCTTGCTCAAGGGCCCAGAGTGGGGCAGATGAGGGTGGAGATAGGTGTGACCACTTCACTTATCCCACCCACATCTTTGATGTTGTCGGTACCGGGGCTTGAACCGGTGACCTTCCGATCACAAGCGCACCTTCTTAACCTTTGCGCCACCACTCCCTACCTTATAACATCATAATATATATTTATATGCTAATGGGACATTAATATCAAACATATTTGTTTTTCACTTGGTTTCAAACATCATAAAAACATTTATTCCTCCGTCTGCAGCAATGACCCGTGTGCTGTGTGGAGGTAAACATAATTTCTTTGTTAGATACCACTGAGTCCATTTGTTCTACAAAATTATTAGTAAAACTGATGAGTAGTCTTAAAAAATACATAGTTTTGTAAAGCTATACTTCAACAGTCAGGTATGCACCAGGTAAATAAGGGCTATGTTGGTTCTTAGTGAGTATGTACTCTGTACTTACAGAGTACTTACAAGAACTGTACCAGTTAGGTACCAGATAAGTACCTGGAACTTAACAAGTATGTACATGGTACCTTTAGAGGGCCTAAAAGATATGCATCTGGTACGTACCTTCTACTTATAGAGTACATACATGGTATGCACCTGGTATGTGCAGTAAATGTGTATTTGGTACACACTTAGTGCATATCTGTTACAGTAGTCCCTCGTTTATCGCTGGGGATCTGTTCCCTGAAGACCCGCGGTAAGTGAAAAACCGTGAAGTAGGACAAGTAGTAAGTAGTAGATTTTTTTTAATTATACGTATAAAGGCATTTTAAACCCTTCCCACACACTGGCAGTATTCTAAACAATGTTTCTAAACTCTAAATGCTGTGAAAGAGCACAGGATGTCATGATTTCAGCTCCCTGCCTCCTCTGCTCTCAGCCACCTGCAAGCACTCATGGCCACGCCCACTTCTACACTCTGCAGGAGAACAGCTGATCAGCTGCAGCAGGAAGTTTGTCCTGCAGTATGGGCTGTACAAATGTGCAATAGGTGCTAAATAATTTAAAATAATTTATTTTAAATAAAAATGTTGTCGTGCGGCTCATCCATCAATCAGCCAGTTGTGTGTCATGTCCACTCTTATTTTGAAAAACCGTGATAGAGCGAGTCCGTGATAAATGAACTGTGAAGTAGCGAGGGACTGCTGTACATGGCAGGTACAGGCATTCTACTTTTAGAGTACTAAAAAGTTATGTATTTGATATGCATTTGGCACATATCTGCTACTTAACGAGTGCTTACCAGGTATTTACCTGTTTCTTATGCAGTACATATATGGAACTTACAGCGTACCTACCGGTACTTGTGTATCAGTACTAAACTGGAAATGCCTAGATATGGTACTTACGGGATATGTACCAAGTACCTAAAAAAGGTATGCACCTGGCATATACCAAGTACTTACAGGGTACGTGCCTGGTGCTGGTACTTACAGCTTGGTCCTCGTAGGAGCCGGACCCTGTAGGTCCTGCAGGTACGTACCTGTAAGTACTGGGCTGTAATGTATTTTGCTACCTCACAGGTTTTTTACAAGTTTTCTACAACTCAGCAGAAAGTGTCAGGGATTGAGACATCTCTGTAGCAGAATCTTTGAGATAATGAAAGTTTATGCTCGTCACATTTTGATCAGAGACACGGGAACATCTGGACCAGTTGGGGGTGGAGCTTTGTCTCAGTGAAAGGACAGCTGGACCTGCCATCAGAGGACAGGAGACCTCTTCTACATGACAGCTTTATCTTTCCACAACCAGCGCTGTGATTGTTTGTCTTAAACTGCCTGTACAGTTGATATGTGTGTATGTGTGTGTGTGTGTGTGTGTGNGTTACCCTGCGAGCGTTGCGGGGGTTCTCTGGGTTGTCTTTAACAGTGATGGTGAGGATGTACTGCGCCACCCACTCTCTGTCCAGAGGTCTGTTCACCTGCACCACACCTGTCTAGAGACACAGAGGAATAAAGGGTGGAGGGTTTGTCGTTATACACAAACCAAACGTGCTTCACACAGAAGACATGAAAAAAAAAAACAAGATCGTCATGGTAACAAGACATGAAACTAGTCGAGATGCAACAGACGTTCACGTACAACAAGAACAGAGTCGACTGCAGGCGAGAAGGTAAAGTTTGGAGAAGAACAAAGAACAAATTGAGAAGATTTGGAGGACCGACTCCGTCACAGACGGAAAAAAATGTTAGGAATGAATAAAAACATGAATATTTTCATCTGGTTTGGTTGAACAAATAGCTTCAAGTGACAGAAGTCGTTTTTATTATTTCAGTCCTATGAATCTCAAAACCAAGATTGGTATACAAAATAAAATACTCGACCCACTCATTAAACATTATTATAACCACCACAGTTCAGTTTTAAACACTTATTTTACAATTGATTAGAATCTGAACAATAAAGAAAAACACTTAGCATCACAGTTTTCCTGTTTTCATTGTTCTGTATTTTTATTTTTCCAACTGCTTCTGCTGACTTTGTGCTCGTTTAGCCTCTCACTTTGCTTGTGTTCTAATATGCTTAGCTAGCATTCTGCTACTTGTGATTTTTTTTAGCTAAAATTTAGCCACTTTTAGTTTTTAGCTAATATTTTGCTATTTTGACCTTTAGGCAGCTTTTTTTTCTGCAGCATCCTTATATATACATGTACATATACAGGTGGTCCCCGACTTACGAGCACATCGACATACGAGGTTCCGGACTCACGAGCTGACTAACGAACAGTAAAGTTGTACAGAACATACAGAAAATACAGCACTTTTATGTGTTTTTAGATGAAAGTGTGTTAGCTAACCGTTTGTAAACAAGTTTCTGAGCATGTTTATGAACTAGTATGTACGTTTGTGTTGAAAAACGAGTGTTCGTAGTAGCGCTAGCATAAATTTTCCGACTTACGACCGAAAATCCGGACTTACGAGCGACACGTGTTTCGGGTTCCGACATACGAGATTTCGTGTTACGAGCACCTCGTACGAACGGAACTCGCTCGTAAGTCGGGGACCACCTGTATATATATTTATATGTACATATATGCATATGTGTATGTATGTACAGTGAGGAAAATATCTGAACACCTGCTAATCAGCAACAGTTCTGGCCCTCACAGATCTGTTAGTCTGCCTCTAAAAAGTCCACCTCCACTCCACTTATTATTCTAAATTAGAAGCACCTGTTTGAGGTGGTTAGCTGAATAAAGACACCTGTCCACCTCACACAATCAGTAAGACTCCAACTACTAACATGGCTAAGACCAAAGAGCTGTCCAAAGACACCAGACAAAATTGTAGACCTCCACAAGGCTGGAAAGGGCTACGGGACAATTGCCAAGCAGCTTGTTGAAAATAGATCAACTGTTGGAGCAATTATTAGAAAATGGAAGAAGCTAACTGTGGTGATATGTCCTAGTTGGGTTGCCGTAGCTAGTATAGACTGAGCATGCGCAGTGTGTGTGTTTAGTTGTGAACTGAGCCTGACGAGACGTTAACATGTCGTGCTATTAGCAGTTCAATAAAGCTGAGTTCGCCAAGCTACCTCGTGAGTCCACCGCCCGTTCTTCACAGAAGCAGCCGTTCATGACATGGTGTCAGAAGTGGCCGACAGGACGCCTTACTGAGTGAGTTACTGAGTTAAAATGGCAAAGTTCGGTCCACCCGAGCCCTTTGATTTCTCCCGCCCGGCAGAATGGCCGATGTGGCGGCGTCGCTTTGATCGCTACAGAATAGCGTCGAAGTTGGACGGAGAGACCGGAGAGGTACAAGTTAACACGCTTCTTTATGCCCTGGGAAGAGAGGCAGAGGCTATTTACGACTCGTTTGTGTACGAGAGAGTAAATGTGGCGGCTGATGAATATGAAGAAATCGAGGAGACGCATCCTGAGCTAGATTACACGACGGTAATTTCATTCATTCATTCAACCTTTATTTATACAGGCTAGCCTCGTTGAGTCACGGGGACTCATTTACAAGAGGGACCTGTCTCACTCACACCAAACAACCATCCACTCTCACACTCACACCTAGGGTCAATTTAGAGTCACCAATCAGCCTAACAAGCATGTTTTTTGGTCTGTGGGAGGAAACCGGAGTACCCGGAGGAAACACACGCATGCACGGGGAGAACATGCACACTCCACCCAGAAAGGCCCCGGACCGGGATTTGAACCGGCAACCTTCTCGCTGAGAGGCAGCAGCTCTACCAGTTGTGCCAACGTGCTGCCCAATGGCGTAATGGCGAAATTCAGCGACCATTTTGTGCCAAGAAGAAATGTTATTCACGACAGAGCTTGCTTTCATAAAAGAGTGCAGAAAGCCGGAGAGCCTGTTGAAGCATTCGTCAGAAGTTTATATGAACTAGCTCAAAACTGTGAGTTTGGAGGCACAAAAGACGAACACATTCGAGACAGAATTGTGATTGGAATACTGGACCACAGTATTTCTGAAAAACTGCAGTTGGAGGCAAACCTCACGCTGGAACGAGCTATTCAGATAGCAAGGCAAAGTGAACAAATAAAGCAGCAGAGTGCTAGTTTGCGTGTTGAACACATGGTCGACGCAATGAGTCAAGGGGGACGCCATTTTAAAACATCAAAGAGCGACAATGACGCAAGATGGAGGCGAAAACCGGAGCCCAGTGAGCCCAAAGACCCCTTCACATGTTCACGCTGTAATAGACAACATGGAAAAACGCAGCCATGCCCAGCAAAGAACAAGAGGTGCCATAAATGCAATAAATTGGGACATTTTGAAATAGTCTGCAAATCAAAAATGCTGAAAGAGGTAACAGTAGTTTCTAACAATTCAGTAGAGAGTGACGACATGATTTTTCTTGGAGCAGTAACTAATGTAAAGCCAGCTATAATAGAGCAGCCAGATTCAGAAAGTGAGTGGCTTGTAGAATTACCTATAAATGGCTGTACAGTCAGATTTAAAATCGACACAGGTGCAGATATAACAGTGATGTCGCTGACTACATTTAATAGACTGCCAAATAGCCCAAGATTAGTCACAGAAGCTAAAATGCCACTGGTCACCAGCCCTGGAGGTGAAGTCCACTGTGTAGGCAGGTTTATGGCCATAAGTCAGTTTAAAGGACAGAAATACAGTTTCTGGGTCACAGTCATAAAGGGACCCTATGCTCATAACCTGTTGGGAGGTAGTGTAGCTAGGAAGATGGGTTTAGTCAGGAGAATTAATAATATTAATACAGACCTCTTAGAGGATGTTTTTGGAGAAATAGGCCTGCTAAAATGCAACCCGGTAAAAATAGAACTGAGAGCAGATGCAGAGCCCTACAGCCTGACAACGCCACGACGCGTCCCATTTCCTCTCCTTTCTAAGGTTGAGGCAGAACTGAAAAGAATGCTAGATTTGGGCGTCATAGAAGAGGTTACTGAGCCTACTGATTGGTGCGCCCCAATGGTTCCTGTTGAAAAGAAAAACAGCGGCCAAGTAAGAATTTGTGTGGATCTAAAACGCTTAAACAAAGCAGTGAAAAGAGAGCGTTATATTTTACCAACTTTGGAGGACATTGCCCCAAAGCTGGCAGGAGCTAAGGTGTTTTCAACCTTAGACGCGTCATGTGGTTTCTGGCAGATCCCTCTGGATGCAGAGAGCAGAAAACTGACAACATTTATAACCCCCAGTGGTAGATTCTGTTATAAGCGGTTACCTTTTGGTATCACGTCAGCCCCAGAAATCTTTCAAAGACAGTTGTCCACACTGTTAAGTGACCATGAAGGTGTTGTCGTAGTCATGGATGACATCCTTGTTTATGGACAGACTAAACAGGAACATGACAACCACCTGAATGCAGTTTTGAAAACCATCAAAAACAGCGGCTTGAAGCTGAACAAAGCAAAGTGTCATTTCAGCAAAGCAGAAACTCGTTACTTTGGCCACATCATCAGCGGTGAAGGAATAAAACCAGACCCGACGAAAGTGGAAGCCATCACAAAGATGCAGAGTCCCACAAATGTGGAGGAGCTCCGTCAGGTCCTGGGCCTGATTAACTATGTGGGGAGATTCCTGCCAGACCTCTCCACCAAGCTACACCCGATCACCAGTCTGCTACGACGAGAGAACAAGTGGGTATGGGACGACACACAAGAACAGGCGTTTAAAGCTGTTAAAGCCATGTTGGTGTCAGCTCCAGCTCTTGCATATTATGATGCAAGTAGAAAAACTGTTATCAGCGCAGATGCAAGCAGCTATGGCTTAGGAGCAGCTCTACTACAAGAACACGAGGATGGATTAAAGCCCGTGGCATTCTGCTCCCGCACGCTGTCTGATGCTGAGAGAAGATACTCTCAAATCGAAAAGGAATGTTTAGCAGGTGTGTGGGCGTGTGAGCGATTTGCACGCTACGTTCAAGGAATGGACAGTTTCGTTCTGCAAACAGACCACAAACCACTTGTACCACTCATAAACACTTATGACCTGGACAAAGCCCCTCCAAGGTGCCAGAGACTCCTGATGCGGCTTTTAAGATTCAACGTGGAAGCAGAGCACGTTCCAGGCAAACAGTTGGTAGTAGCCGACACCCTATCCAGGAGGCCACAGAGACATGTGAGTGATGAGACTACAGATCACATTGTACAGGCACATGTTGAATCAGTTATGGTGAATGCACCAGCCTCATCCCAAAGACTTTCAAGGATCCGTGAGGCAACTCAGCGCGATCACGAACTGCAGCAGATTATAAAGTTCATCAGGAACGGATGGCCGCCAAGAACAGCGAGGAACTCATCTCTTCATCGTTACCATTCAGCACGAGCACATCTCTCAGAAGCTGATGGTTTGGTGTTATTCGAGGACCGGCTGGTCATTCCTTCTGCGCAGAGAGCTGAGGTGCTGTCAGAGATACACAAAGGACATCAAGGACTAACACGGTGCCGAGCACGCGCCAGGATGGCAGTGTGGTGGCCGGGCATCAGTGCTGAGATTAAACAGACTGTGTCAACATGTAAATTCTGCATTGAACACAAACCAACACAGAGGCACGAACCTCTCCTGACTTCTACTCTACCAGGGGGCCCCTGGCAGCGCATAGCAGCAGATCTGTGCGAGCATGAGAGTAAGAATTATCTCATTGTAACGGACTATTATTCCAGAGACATTGAAATAGTTCGTTTGTCTTCCACATCGAGTCGTGAAGTCATAAGTCGACTCAAGAGCATGTTCGTGAGGTGGGGAATTCCACTGGAACTGGTGAGTGATAATGCAACTCAATTTACATCCAGTGACTTCCAGGACTTTTCCAGAGAGTATGGATTTGTGCACGCAACTTCCAGCCCCCACTACCCTCAGGCGAACGGTGCTGCCGAACGAGCGGTTCAGACTGCAAAGAACATTTTGAAGCAGCCTGACCCCCATCTGGCCCTGATGTGCTACAGAGCAACACCTAGTGCTGCTACAGGTGTGAGCCCTGCACTACTGATGACGGGAAGAGAAATCAGAACCACACTTCCAGTGTTGGAGAGCAAGTTGAAAGCTGCTCCAGTGGACAGACATGAGATTCAACAAAAGGACAGACAGACAAAGGAAACCTACAGATTCTTCCACGATCGCCATCATTCTGCACAACCACTTCCTGCACTACAACCAGGACAAGACGTCAGGATAAAACTGGATGGTGAAAAGAGTTGGAAAACCCCAGCAAAGGTCATCGGCAAATGCCATGAGCCAAGGTCGTATATGGTGGAAACGGAGAATGGAGCTGTATTAAGACGGAACCGGAGACATCTGCAAGCTGTCCCACTTCCCACAGACCAACCAGATCAGCTACAACCACCTGATTCTCCAGTGACACTGAACAGTAGCTTTCCACCTGAAGACAGTGCTGATCCTGCGACCAGAACTCCTGACCAGAGACACATGGGTCCAGAGGTGGAGCGCTCAACTCCAGAAGGTTCACAGGTGACTTCCAGGGGAAGGGTAATCAGAATCCCTCTAAGGTACCGAGACACTTAATGACTAAAAAAAAAAAAGGATAAAGTGAAGTTGACCTGTGTAGTTTGTATGTATAAGTGTGAAACATAGACCTGTGTAGTTTGTATGTATAAGTGTGAAATATAGACCTGTGTAGTTTGTAGATAAGTGTGAAACATAGAGTTCTGAGGTGTGGGTAAATAGTAACTGGAAAAATGTTTAGTTGAAACATAGATGTGGGTAAATAGTAACCGGGAAAATATTTAGTTGTTCACCGAATTAATAGGAACAGCAACTATCGAGGGCAGAATAATCCCTACGTTGCTGTGGACCGAGGGCAGTCGACCCCAACGTCCTAGTGTTCGGATGTTATATACAGGGTAGTTTAGAAACGTGTGTTTCCTGCTAAAAGGGGGAGATGTGGTGATATGTCCTAGTTGGGTTGCCGTAGCTAGTATAGACTGAGCATGCGCAGTGTGTGTGTTTAGTTGTGAACTGAGCCTGACGAGACGTTAACATGTCGTGCTATTAGCAGTTCAATAAAGCTGAGTTCGCCAAGCTACCTCGTGAGTCCACCGCCCGTTCTTCACAGAAGCAGCCGTTCATGACACTAACCATGACTGTCAATCTCCCTTGGACTGGGGCTCTATGCAAGATCTCACCTCGTGGCGTATCAATGATCCTAAGAAAGGTAAGGAATCAGCCCAGAACTACACGAGAGGAGCTGGTCAATGACCTGAAGAGAGCTGGCACCACTGTTTCCATGGTTACTGTGGGTAATACACTAAAACGTCATAGTTTAAAATCCTGCATGGCACGAAAGGTTCCCCAGCTTAAATCAGCACACGTCCAGGCCCGTCTTAAGTTTGCCCATGACCATTTGGATGATCCAGAGGAGTCATGGGAGAAAGTTCTGTGGTCAGATGAGACCAAAATAGAACTTTTTGGTCTTAATTCCACTCACCGTGTTTGGAGGACAAAGAATGATGAGTACCATCCCCAAAACACCATCCCTACTGTGAAGCATGGGGGTGGAAGCATCATGCTTTGGGGTGTTTTTCTGCACATGGGACAGGACTACTGCACTGTATTAAGGAGAGGATGACCGGGGCCATGTGTTGTGAGATTTTGGGGAGCAACCTCCTTCCCTAAGACCGTTGAAGATGGGTCGTGGCTGGGTCTTTCAACATGACAATGACCTGAAGCACACAGCCAGGAGAACCAAGGAGTGGCTCCATAAGAAACAGATCAAGATTCTGGAGTGGCCTAGCCAGTCTCCAGACCTAAACACTATAGAAAATCTTTGGAGGGAGCTCAAACTCTGTGTTTCTCAGCGAAAGCCCAGAAAATAGGCTTTTCTAGAGAAGATCTGTGTGGAGGAATGGTCCAAAATCTCTGCTTCTGCATTGTGTTCAGACCTGGTGAAAACTACAGGAAATATTTGACCTCTGTAACTGCAAACAAAGACTACTGTACCAAATGTTAACATCGATTTTCACAGGTGTTCAAATACTTGTTTGCAGCAGTAACACACAAATAAATTATTAAGAAAATCGTACATTGTGATGTCCGGATTTTTTATTTTATTAGATTATGTCTCTCACAGTGGACATGCACCTAAGATGAACATTGACCCCTCCATGATTTCCAAGTGGAAGAACTTGCAAAGTTGCAGGGTGTTCAAATACTTATTTTTCTCACTATATATCCACCTTGTGCATGTGAATACAGTATTGTTTTTCCTAATGTGTGTATTCTACTTCTTTTTTGATAATTTCGTGAGTTTTTTTTCTGTATAATTAGATCATGCTACTGGGATTAATAAAGTATTTATTTATGATTTTATGATTGTCCGCTGTTGTCATGACTCTTTGTTAAAACCAGGTCTCTCTTGTAAATGAGACCCTGATGCTCAATGGGACTAACCTGTAGAAATAAAGGTTGAATGAAAAAAAAAAAAGTATATTTTTCATCACCTCAGACAGCTGCTAAGCTAAAGTCCATCCTTACACAGCAGCAGCTGGAAACAGTAATCCATGCCTTCATCACCTCTCGGCTGGATTACTGTAACGCTCTTTACCTTGGAGTCAGCCAGTCCTCCCTCAGACGTCTCCAGTTGGTCCAGAACGCTGCTGCTCGCCTTCTAACTGGAGTTCATAAGAGGGAGCACATCACCCCCACTCTGGCTTCACTCCACTGGCTGCCTGTTCATTTTAGAGTTCATTTTAAGATTCTTTTATTTGTTTTTAAAAGTTTAAATGGTCTTGCTCCATCCTACCTCTCTGAGCTGCTTCACCCATACTCTCCTGCTCGGTGCCTCAGATCAGCTGATCAGCTGCTCCTGGAGGTGCCGAGGTCCAAACGGAGGCTCAGAGGGACAGAGCTTTTTCTGTTGCTGCTCCAAAACTGTGGAACGATCTCCCTCTTCCCATCAGACGAGCTCCTTCACTGTCCAGATTTAAAACTCTTCTAAAAACACATTTTTACTCACTGGCTTTTAGCACAGACTGAATTTGTTCTGCACTGTTTTTATTGTTTTTATTGATCTTAATGTTTTAACAACTGTTTTATTTTTATGTTTAAACTTTCTTGATTTTATGAGAACTGCAATTTGTTTCAGTTGTGGTTGTTTTAAAGTTTTTGTTTTAAATACATAAAGTAATATTATTATTACTATCTATCTTTCTATCTTTTGCGATGTTTAGCTTCTAACTACCATTTTTTTCTACTTTTAGTTTTTAACTATTGTAGTTACTTCAGCTAACTTTTTGCTTTTTAAAATGTCTATTTTTTGTTGTTGCTACTTTTAGTTTTTCGCTTGCGATCTGCTTTTTAAACTTTTAGTTCAGTTATCTGCTTTTAGCTAGTTACAGGATTTATTTTTATTGTTTGCATTTGGCTAGGTATCTGCTTGTTTACGCTGGGGGAGCAATGGTGCAGAGGCTAGAAAAAGTGGGCTTGTGATCGAAAGGTCGCCAACTCAACTCCCCGTACCGACAACATCAAAATGTGGGTGGGAACGATGAAACACCCACACCTGCCTTCACCCTCATAGGCCCCGCTCTGGGCCCTTGAGCAAGGCCCTTAACCCCCACCATCTTCTCCCCCAGGCGCCCTAGATGTCAGCTCTCTGCTCCACACAGAGAGCTGTGGTAGCTCGGTGGACTGTGGTTGAGTCAGGAAGAACATCCGGTGTAAAAACAGTCACCAAGTCTTCGTGTGAGTTAGTTCGATGTGGCGACCCCTGAAGAAGGAGCAGCCGAAAGAAGAAAAAAAATCTGCTTCTTTGCTCTGCGTCTTCAGAAGTCACAGTTTCAGCATAACGCTCCATGTTTTTAAAGAAATGCAACTTTTCCAGTTATTGTTTGAAAGGTGAGAAATGTGTTACTTTTGCTGAATTCCACTGAGAATCGTGCTGAAGGTAAACGTCAGACGTTGAACTGAATCGTGAAGTAAAACTTTTAAAAACTGAAATTTTGGTCAAATAAAAGATGCAGATGGAAAGGAAAGAGATGCTGATCAGTTACCGACCACAGATGGAACTATGTTGGTTCTCCCCAGGTTTGATTACAGCAAACCTGAGAGAAACGGGAAGCTGCATCATCGTACTTCCTCTAAAGACTACCTGCTTCCACAGGAAGTCAGATCTGTGTGAACAGAGTGAGCTCTTCGTATGTCATGATGAGAAGGTACACACGTTTAAAGGCTGGTTGATATTACGCAAGAAGCGTTGAAATTTGTTCTCATTGTCCCAGCTTTGTGACAAAAATGTATTTTTGTTTTGTTCTAGCACCACCTTAAGAACCCATTCCGTGCATGAGCACCTGGCAGGATCTTTTTCTCACAGGAGTATGCTCCAAGTATTGTGATCGGTCAGAACTTCGTGGGTGTTTTTAGGCAAAAAAAAAAAAAGTGGCTGAACTACATTGATCTCACTTTGCTGAGGAGCAGCTGACCGAGGCTGTTAGAAAATACAGCCATCTTTACAACCGTTGCCACAAAACGTATACAGTAAAGATAGTCAAAGAACTCGTGGAAGGAGACCGCAAGGTTTGTTCATGAAGGAGACAGAGCAGAGAGACATGCTGTCCTGAAGAGAGTACCGTATTTTCCACCGTGCACGTCGCACCACCCGATAAGTCGCATCAGTCCAAATACAGGTAGTCCTTGACTTACGACGGTCTCGAGTTACGACGTTTCGCGGTTACGACGCATCTCCCATAAAAAATATATATATATTTTGAAAATTTTATTTTGAAAAGCCGAGTTATGCAATTTCCGGTTTTATGGGCGGAGGAATACAGAGGTGGAGACGTTACGTATGGACCGAGGTTGACTGCAGAACCAGTGCGAAGCAGTGGAAAAGTACAAGCAGCTGCAGATCTTGGAGGAGCAACGAGCTAACATGCTAACAGACCTTACTGTAAATGCTCTGGACCAAGCTGGACGGCGGTTTTACGACGTAAACGCAATAGAGAATACGAAGGAGGGACGGAGGAATGCTTCACCAGCATCACAGTAGGAAATTAACTCTTTTTCCCCTTCATTATGGCTCCCAAAGTGTTTTTTGATAATTATGTAGGGTACTGTGTAAGGATAGGCTAAGTGCTTGGTAAAATACAGTACTGTACGTATAAGGTGAAAATCCATAAATACATCAATTTGGTGTGTAAGTCGCAGGGCATGCAAATTACGCAAAAAACCTGTGACTTATAGGCCAAAAAATAGGGTACACCTTGGCTGGACAGCGTAGGAGGGATATGTTCCCACAATGTATGTTGGAAACAGTGGCGGACACTTCATGACATATTTACAAATGATCTTCTCCTCGGTTAACGACAGAAATACCAGCTCCTCCAAATCCTCCGTCATCAACTAAAACCAAACAGCCACTCTGCATAATGCTGTTCAGTGCTTCCCCTAGATAACTTGTGGTGCGCTCGGTTTATGGTGGCTTGTGTAATGGTAGGGGAAACTGCTGTTACTGGTTTGTTTCTGTTTGTAAATAAGTAAGTAAGTAAGTAAGTAAGTAAGTAAGTAAGTAAGTAAAGTAAGTAAAGTTTACTTCTAGAGCGCTTATCACAGACATAAAATCACAAAGCGCTGTACAATAAAAATCAACGAGAAAAGTATACAAAGAATAAAACAAGCATAAAAACTACAAATATAAATAAATAAAGAATGCAATATAATCATGACATAAAAGCCTGAGCGTATAAAAACGTTTTCAGTTGTTTAAAAAAAAAACTCAACAGAGTCAGTAAAACGAAGCTGCAGGTCAAACTGTTCCACAACCTTGGGGCCACTGACTGAAAGGCCCTGTCACCTTTAGTTTTCAACCACGTACGTGGAACATCCAAGAAGTTCTGGGTCTGTGATCGAAGGCCACGGGCAGCAGAGTATTTTGTTAAAAGCTGACAAAGATACACAGGAGCCATTTAAAGCTCTGTACGTGAGCACAAGGACTTTAAAACGGATTCTAAACTCAAATAGGAGCCAGTGAAGTGAATGCAGAACTGGAGTGATGTGGCAGTATTTACTGGATCTAGTGAGAAGTCTGGCAGCTGCATTCTGTATCACTTGTAGGCGTGATACAGAAGACTTGTCCAGGCAAATAAAAAGGGCATTACAGTAGTCCAGACGCGATGATACAAAAGCATGAATAATTTCCTCTAGGTCAACTCTGGAGACCAAAGGTCGTATTTTAGAAATGTTTCTTAAATGAAAGAAACAAGAACGTGAAAGTCCTATGTGAGACTCAAAACCCATTGATGATTCAAATGTGACTCCTAGATTTTTTTACTTTTGCTTTGGCTGCTGGGCAGAAAGAGGTATTATCTGATTTATTTTTGAGTGAAGGTGACTGGGAGCAGAAATCAAAGTGCTTACTGGTGTAAGACAGAGACTTCATGTTTGCACATGCAAGTGCAAGGCGCTCACCAGGAGTTCTCTCTATACGGTATTGTCAACGTGTAAAAGAACGTCTCTCAACCACTTGAGTGAGAACAGATGTCTTACCCACCTCAAGTCCTCATGAAAGCGTTTTCAAATCAACAGGAACCTTAAACGAAATGTCCTGTTGATCTTACCGTGTCGACGATGTAGAAGGCCCCATCCTGGTTCCCAGCAGTGATGTTGTAGGTTAGCAGCGCGTTGCGCCCACTATCTGCGTCTTGTGCACGAACCTGGGCCACGGACGTGTGAATGGCGGCAGCTTCACTAACGCTCGTGTTATAAGGCAAGTTGAGAATGACGGGGTCGTTGTCGTTGATGTCGAGGACATTGACCCCCACCACCACCTGGGGACGATGACAACCAGCTGAAATACAAAACTACGAGTTTCCATGGATTTTCTTTATCGTGATTGTTTTGTGTCGTTTAGATCATTTGTTTCAGTCGTACAGTTTGTGAAAGTTGTCACAACACAGAAGTGATGCTCCCAACTTCCTGATTATTCAAGAGGACGTGAGCACAGGCTGCGCCAACGTTGGGCCACGCTGACGTAAACGCTCACCGAGCTGTTGCGAGACGGCGTTCCCAGGTCTCGGGCGGTGATGGTGATGTTGTAAAAGGCTGTGGTCTCTCGGTCCAGCTCTACATCCTTCCTCACCCGAAGCTCACCGTCCACAGGAGAAACCGTGAACTCATCTGACAGATGCACAAACCTCAGCAATGACACAAACAACAAACAAACAACAAAAAAAAACTGGGACTCACTCTGGGGATCTCCACCAGTGATGCTGTACTCCACTTTGCCGTTAAGACCAGAGTCTTCGTCGCTGGCCTTGACAGTCCACACTCGTGGTCCTGGCTGACCCTCCGTCACATCGAAGGGTCCCTCGTAGCTTCTGGGGAAGGTGGGCGTCACATCGTTCACGTCCAAAACGTTCACCAGAACCTGAGAGCAGGAAAGAAATGTTCCTTCAAAGACGGTAAAACCGAAGCGGACGCATTTTCTGTGAACCTACAGTGTGAAGCTGAGAGCTGAAGACTTTAAAGAAGAAGCAGAAACCGAGTCGTTAAAGCTAAAAGATGCAGAACATTAGCTTTAGCTAAACGGTGTTGAAATGCTAGCTAATAGCTAAAGGAGGCAGAATGCTAGCTAAAGCTAAAAGCTCGCTAGAAGCTAAACGTAGCAAAACTCTAACTGAAGTCAAAAGTAGCAAACACTAAGGAGCAGCCAAACTTTAGCTAAAATAATAAGAGGGGCTACCTAAAAGTCAAAAGATGCAGAACACTAGCTAAAAGCTAAAATAAGCTAAATGCTAGATAGCAGTTAAAAGTAGCAAAACACTAGATAAAAGATATATATTTCAAAAGGTTAGCAAAAGACAAAAAAGCAACATTTTAACAAAATGTAACAAAATGCTTGCTTACTGTATCAAAATAGTAGCTAAAAAAGCAACAACTGGAAAGTAAAAAAATGAAATAAAATTAGCAAAACTCTAGCTAAAAGTAGAAAAAACTTAACTGTGTAAAAATGTGTGCAAGTTAAAAATGTGAAATAAATGATAGAAGACAGCTAAAATGAGAACAAGAGCTAAACTAAACAGAAATAAAATAAAAAGCTAAAATGAGCACGACAATAGCTAAATTCATAAATTAGCAGAGCATAAAAAATGTAATCAGCACAAAAAATTAAATCAGAAAACATTAGCAAAAAATGTACCGAAAAAACAGCTAAATAATAGCTTAAAGCTAAAAACAGCCTAAAAAGTAGCTATGAAAACAGCAAATCAAAAGCTAACAAAGTAGCTAAACAGCTAAAAGCTACAAGTAACAAAACAGTAACTGAACGCTAAAAGTAGCAAAAGAAGACAAAGATGGAGCTGCTTAAACAAGATTCAGCTAGAACGATGTGTTCATGGGAGCCGAGGAGATTTTTTGTTTTCTAACGGAAACTATTGTAAAAGTTTTGAAAAAAACAACAACAAAAAACGTTGTAGCACCATCCCCTAAATGAGCTGAACGTTTTGATTTATGAACAGCTAAAATAGCTAAAAGTTTGCAGTGGGTTGACTGTAAAAACTTGCATGAGAATCCAGACAACTGAAGCAGCAAAAACTGAGGCCTCGTGGGTCAATTTGACCCAAGGGCAGCAGGAGGGTAAAACAAAATCCACCATATTTGATTTGTCACACTCAAATCTAACGCCTGACAGACATTAATTTCATAAAATATTATTATTAAACTAAGTTTTTACTGTTGTGCTAGAAGTCAGGCGAAGAGCAGGCTTTGGACACTGGTCCGTCGCTGTGACGACCAACACGTAATGTCCATTGCTGATCTCGTAGTCCAGCTCCTTCACGGCAGTGATTCGACCCTAAACGAGCACAAAACCCACCAGAGGTTATTCACCGGTCCAGCCGTCGCTCGTACCTCCACCCAGAACCGCGCCTCACCGTGACGTTGTTGATGTTGAACGTCTGAACCAGGTTTCCCTTAGCGATGGCGTACCGCAGGGTCCCGTTCAGACCTTCGTCCGGGTCAACGGCTGTTACTGTGGCGATGGTGGCGCCCACCGTCTCCGGCCCCTCGCTCAGCACCGTGATGTACTCCTCCTCGGGGAACACCGGGGCGTTGTCGTTCTCATCCACGACGTGAATGTTAACGGTAGTCGTAGCCTTCAGAACGGAGAAAGAAAAGAAAAAACATTTACAATTATTTGATTAATAACAGTTTCACACCATCGATGATGGAAGTACAGGTTTTAGTCAGGGTCACATGTTGAACCTCCCCTAAACTGAAGCCTCAGGGGCCATTTTGACCCAAGGAGGGCTAACTCTAAAAACACAACTGGAAAAATAAAGTTTAGTGATGATATTCACTGCAAAATAAATAAAAGAAAAAGAAAAAGTCAAAGTGATTTTTTAAATTTATAATATTGATGTTTGTGTCTTTCAATAAAAACTTTGTGACCAGATACCAAAAACAGTGCACGTTTGTTTACCTGTGAAAACAGCCAAAGTGACTGAAAAAGGTCAATGATGATGACGTCAGCAGAAGAGCAGTTTAAAACGAGAACGTTTCTGGAGAAATGTTGGACTGTCAGGCTGCTGCTGATTCAAAACTTTGATCTGGCTGTACTTGGTGTTGGGGTTTGTCCTCAGGTACCACTAGACCAAATTTCAGCTGAATAGCTCTAAAAACGGTTGAGTTATATTTTTCCCTTTTAATAATAATAATAATAATATAATAATAATCATTTTATTTAAAAGCGTCTTTCATGACACCCAAGGACACTTAACAAACCAACACAGTGAATACAGAGCAAACATTATCAGCGACAAATTGAAATATAAAATACATAAAGGATATAAAATGGAAGATAAAAATACATTTAGTAAAGTTAATGATAAGCTAGTCTAAAGAGATGTGTTTTCAGGGCAGTCTTGAACAGAGAAAGGGAGGTGGTGTTTCGAAGGTCGGGCGGTAGAGCGTTCCAGAGGTGAGGGGCAGAGCAGGTGAAGGCCCTGCTCCCCATGGTGGAGAGGCGGGCAGAGGGTACATGGAGTTGTAGTGAAGAGGAGGATCTGAGAGAGCGTGATGGGATGGAGATTTGTAGGAGGTCAGATAGATAAGGAGGGGCAAGGTTGTGGATAGCTTTGAACGTGAGGAGTAGAATTTTGAAGATGATGCGTGATTTAACCGGGAGCCAGTGGAGCTGCTGCAGGACAGGAGTGATGTGGTTATAGTAGGAGGTTTGAGTGATGACACGGGCAGCTGAGTTCTGGACCATCTGTAACTTGTGGAGAGATTTGTTGGGGAGGCCGTAGAGAAGGGAGTTGCAGTAGTCAATACGGGAAGTCACAAGACTGT